>WUAM01000161.1:740848-760247 GCA_024336885.1 Actenoides hombroni
TGCTGACGGGGGTGGGGGGAGCAATAGAAGGGCTTGGTGGGCACCTGGTGCCGTGCCAGGGTCAACCCACCACAACTTGTTATAAATACCATAACTGTAACAACCAAGAAACACTTTCCAGAAAAAACATGTTAGATAATAGAAGAAAACTATTTAAGCTAAAGAACTGAATAAATAAGTGTCAACATTGAGCAAAATAATGAGCACGTTATCACAATTAGAATTCTCAGTAACTTATTCTCTTTTAAAAATGCATTAATTATTCAGGGTTTATGCATACTTCATATCAGTTATTTTCATTATGGAAACAGCTTTAGAAAGAGAACTAAATCCATATCTGTATGAGGACAAGTAAATGTATGTGAAGGTGTTGCTTCTACAACTCAAATAGAGAGCAAGCAATAACCTGGGTTTTTTTTCTGCTTATAGCATGTGTTGAATTGCTATTTCAACAATGGAAAATAAATTTGCTATTTAGAGTATTGAGTTTTGTTGTTTCGGTTTTTTTTTTTTTTAAAAGAAAAGAGATTAAAAAAAAAATAATTATAAGTAGATCTTTCTAAATATCCACAAACCTGCACTGGAATTCTGACCTAGGTCTCATTACAACATCTTAGATTTTGGAGGGGCAGTTTTGAGGAAGGAGTCTTTTTTGCTCTTCCCCAACCTTTTCATTGTTATCTATCTTTTGGAACACAACTTTTCTCAATTATATAAACACAACTTTATTCTCAAATTTGGGAAATCATACTGCCATAGCTTGCAAAAAGACAAATGCATCAAGAACTCAACTATAGCCATCATATTAGTGTATACACTGAAGTTATTTCTGTACAAAAACCATATTATATGGACACACACACACACCCCCCCAAGAAAAAAAAAAACAAAAACAAAAAAGAGAGCATTTTCATACCCGTAAGGCTGTAATGGTGGGAGACAGCTCAGTTACAGACCAGAAAAATACTATCTCCAGACTTATTCTAATATACTGTGACTAGCTCTAGTATGTTTTTTGTAGGTCACTGACAGAAGACAACACTCTGATTCCATGCAATTTATAAACCTCTTTAATAAAGCTCTCTCCAAAAGACATATATTATAAAACAAAAACTAAATAAATTCTGTAGTTTACAAGGGGGTGGATAACATGCTATCAAAGTATTTTTATCATGGATATAACAGGCCTTTATTGCTACGCCTCTGTTAACACTAATAAGGCTATTGAGTATATGATGCAACATGGTTCCAGCTGCTTGTATTTTACAGCTCAGCTGTGGATCAGCTTCCTGTAGCTCAAGTGGAAACAGTGACCTGTGAATATAACAAATTGCTCCCTACTGTAGAGATGACCACCAATCACCTGTAGTGATCTCTCGCCATTGAGGGATCAATGAAACTTCTGTTTATTCCCTTGTCATCAAATGTTAATTTGTACTGATCATAGACATTTAGGTTTTTGCATTATATTTTCAAAATTTCTTCCACTTTTCTTTTTCCATATTACATACTAATGAGCCTTGAAAGACATTCCCTGAACAACTAACATTATTTTCCCTTTCAAAAAACTTAGCACATTTGATATATTGATGTGAAAAGTATCCCTGAAAAGAGATTACTCTGAAAAATCAATGGATTTCCCACATTTTAGTTCTTAGAGATACATCTCCTTCATGTAGCAAATTTCTGCACTTTTTTATCAGTTATCCCAAATACACTCAAAATTTAATTATTTCAGTTATGACTTCTTGGAGAAAAATATGAGTGCATGTATAATACTTTGTTTACAATATTGATTTGCAGGGACTTCACTCGACCAGAGAGAGAGAGTAATCTGATCTGCTCTTATCTGTCTACTGCCTCTGGCAGTATGCACAGAAGAGCTAGATTTCCAGATCACTTTGGTGATATCCTTAAAAGCAGAAAAAGTTTAAAATTAATATTTTGCTTTCTCCAAAGAATTTCAATTAGATAGGAAACTATTTCTTAAATTAGATTTTCTATCTAATGGTAATACTTTAAGGATTCATACCAACACTGCATATCAACTTAGAGAGGAACATGTAGAATTTGTATTTATGCTATATACTTAGGACTTATCCAGAATACAGCTGAAGACTGAGATCCAAATGTTATCTTGATTCAATAGCATTCAATTTTTAAAGAACAGAGTCTTCTCATCTCAGTGGATAGGCATAATTTCAACAAGCTGAAAACATCTTTGCTTTTCACCAAGTTATTATTTCAGTGCAATTCCACCTCCATCAAAAGATGGTGTAACTTCAAAACTGGTACTTTGAGGCATTCAGGTGTCCGCCACCCAAACGTTTTGTAGAATATTCTTTTTTTTGTTCTCCAATAACAACAGAGACTGAGAAATGTATATTGATCTGTATGCTCACAGGCTTCAGTAAACTAATAAATAATAATGCTAGAGTAGCTTTACAGTAATAATACAAGATGCTTTTCTCTATAATACAAGCCATAACATTTCTGTTGCCAAAAGGGAGGCTTGTGGTACCTATAAACTAAAAAAAAATGTACTGATAAGGAAATAATTAGTAAGTCTGTCTTGAACCTTAATCTAAATGATATAACTAATAACAGTATAGAAGCATTTTCTAGGACTGTTACTGCATAACCAGACAGAAATCACTGTGTTCAGTTTTGGTCCCTCCACCTCAAGAAAGACACTTCCAAAAAAGAGCAATGAAGTTGGTGAAGGGTCTACAGAACAAGTCCTGTGAGGAGCAGCTAGGGAATTAGGGCTGTTTAGCCTGGAGAAAAGGAGGCTGCGGGTAGACCTCATTGCTATCTACAACTACATGAAAGGAGGTTGTAGAGAGGTGGGAGTGGGTCTCTTTTCCCATGTAGGATGAGAGGAAATGGCCACAAGCTATGCCAGGAGAGGTTAAGGTTGGATACTAGGAAAATTTAGATGTAGCTCTTTGACTGGACTGCATTACAGTCTTTGGGTTTGCCCAAATATAGGCAACTAGAAGATGCAAGATGGAACAGGCAATTAAGACCCAGAAATTGTAAAACAGTCATATCTCTTTAGAGTTGAAGCTAAGGGTAAAGTGCAATACTCTAAGCCATCTTACAGGCCTATGTTTAGGCTATCATCTTATTGCTATGTTTTGTTTACTACAAAGTCTGATTTTATCTGTCTTATGTTTCAATCATTCACCTAAACTTTCTGGAAAGTGCATTCTATAATATACTTAGGCCTTTAAAAGCACATGTAAGCCAGAGACAAAGCTTTTCAAGCTCAGAAAACAAAAGAAGATATGATTGGTAAACAGTCTCCTGTAGAAGGTCAGATGAATCCAAAACTAAATATTTCCAGAATTTATTTGAAAACATCTTCATTTAAATATTTTTTACCATTCCTGCTGACATAGACTTTTTACTGGAGATAATGTGTTCTATAATTTATGATACCATGCAGTCATATGAGGATTTTTCTATTGTCATTTTCTTTTTCACATGGAACACATTCATACCAAAAATTAAATAAAAATTGCAGAGGGAAAAAAAAATAGCTACTATGTTTCTTGTTCTATGAAATGAATGCATATCGTTACTTGAGAGTAGTTTATACAACTTGCATCTTTTCTAATATCTTCCATGTTTGTATTTAAACCAAATTATTTTTTCCTTACAGAAACATTTTTACTAATGAGATCTTTTAACATTTATTTGATTTATAAAAACACAGAGATTAAAGACTGAAATATTCATTACTCTTCTGGAATGGTGAACATGGCAAAGCCTCTTTTACCCCAAAGAAATGATAATGTTTCACTCCCTATAACATGAATTACACATTACAGAATGCAAGTTACATTAGATCATGTCAATGCAGATAGTATGACATACATAAAAATGTGTACCAGCTTGGCATTTAGGTTAATATCAAAAAGGCTTATTCTTGCTGCACAAAAAGTCCAATAGATGGAGAAAATGATTGTTATGTTTAAGTACCTTTTTTGCATGAGATTGTTTTTCATTCAGACTATGTTGAAAGTACTCTACCATTTTCTTTGGCACTTCATATCAACTAGGCTTTCCCAGAAACCTCTGCTTTATTAGATCTGCTACAAAACTTTTCCATTGGATATGTTCCTTTTTTCCCTCTTTTAAAGGAATGAATCAGATGAGAGTAAGGGAAATATGGAACAATGACCAAACACTAGAAATATACACCACATGTACTTTAAAACAATTCTGGTATAGAAAATGCAGAAGGTGGATATAAAAAAAAAATACTGTTGGCTGCAGAATTGCTCTTTTGCACAAATAATATGTATTTTTAATAACTTTTTTTTTTTTTCCTTGCAGTGATGGGATATTGTTGTCTTGCAAAGCATTTTACAGAAGGAAAAAACCTCAACAAAATTATACCACTCAAAATCTGAATGTAAAATATGATACTCTGGGCCATAGTATAGTTGATGAAATGCAGAGTATACTTAATGATGCCGCATGTGTGCTGGAAATAAGTGATTACCTGAGAAGCTTTCCTCACTGGACCAAAGCTTTGAGCATTTCAGGCAGTTCACACTGAAATCATATGATACGAGAGCTGAAGTTTTCTGTGAATATACCATAGACAGTATTAGCATATGGACTAATCTCTCTCCATGCTCAAGTATAAAGGTGTTTCTAGTTGGGCTGTATGATTACTACCATGAATCGTGATGGTTGGTGGATGTTTAAGGTGTTTTGTAATGGCACTTTTTTAAGATCAAGCAAAACAGTTGTTTTTAGAAAAGTAATTTTGTTTTCTGTATGCAGGAAAATCTGTGCTGAAAATTAATAAACAGCATTCTTGGCAATCTCTTGTAAAAACTTTATGTATGGAAATTGTTTCAGTTACCTTTTTCTCTTGTGACATAATGAATCCACTTTTACCAACAAAAGTTCACAGGCCACCTTAGAGATAACTATCTTTGAGCTTAACTTGTTTTCGTTTCTTGAGTATATTAGAACTGTCATCAGAAAATAGAATAAAGTACAAATAAAGTGACTTTGGACAGGACTGTGCTGCTCTCCCTGGAATAAACTATTCTCTCAATTGACATTTTCTCTGTGATCTCATTTTAGCTGCTTCTGTCCTGAGTTTCCCTCATCTGTTCCTGATACCTTTCTGAACTCATTTACTCCACCTCTACTTTGGAAAACTCTTGACATGGTCCCAAACAAATTCTGTGAATTTTTTTCCCTGTAAGGGAAAGACCCAAAAACCCTTGAATAATCCTTCTCTTTCTAAAGGATGTAGAAAAATCCAGCAGCTAAAGGTCCTGGACATTAGACATGTTTCATATGAATTTCTTTTGAATATCATTTTAATTGTTTTGGTTTGGTTTTTTTCACAACTTCAGACATTTCTTTTGAGTCTCCCCAATCTCTCACAACAGTTTGTCATTCAATGCATTTAACTGATGATAAAAAAATCCATTAGGTAAACCTGCTAGCATGACACTCTCCAGATTGAAGACACAGTTTATGTTTATATAATGAGCCTTGAATAACTAATGGAATGAAAACAGCTAAGAAAATTTACCACCCATATATTCCAATATGTATGCCTTTCCTTATCATTAGAGTTGTAGTTTTTGGAAGGTGCTATAAAGTCAAAGGAATAAAAATGCACTCATATTCCTTGGAGGAAATATTTCCATGCCAGAAAAAAAATGTAGTTCCTGTGGTTTTTAGGACTTCCATGGCTTCATTTGTAAGAGCCTCTGGACACATACTGTTTTATGTGCCTATTACAATTATATAGCACTAATGTATGTATTAGAGCGTGGATCACCGTAATTACTTACCTTACACAGGGAATTAGTTTTTGCCCACCAGTGCCTGCAGCTGGGGGAACATGTGAAATAGCAGCATTTCTGTTTAGTGATGTACAAGTGAATTAATGGGATGGCATTCACTAGTTCTGAAATGGGTTTATTGCTGCATAGAGAAATGGAAAACATTAAGTAAGTTTGGAAGCAGACTAACCAATATGTCAATCCTCTCCATGGAGTTGGCATTGTCATACTGTTTGAAAGTGCTCAGTTGTGTGGGTATTTCAATTCAATTATCATTCTAAAAATACATTCTTCTGCAAACTTTGTGAAAAAATTGTGATCTGTGGACACTGTAATCAACAGAAAGGTTGCTGTATTTTTTTTTCAGTGAGTTTTTGATGAGTCTGCCTGTCTTCTTATAGCAACAGCACTTTTATATCTTAATACTGGCTTGCCACCTATGTATTAGATGAATGAGACACATAATGTTGAGAATATATTTTCATATTAAGTGTATGAAAAAGTCAAAGGGAGAAGAAGACAATAACAGCCTATTTGGAAGTTTTATGGTGCAGGACAATGAACTAGAAAAGGAAAAAAAATTACACCTAACCAAAGATGAGTTGTAACTCACCCAAGTGGAATTTACTAGTTCTATCCATGAATAGTAAGTCGTTGTAACACGTTACAGGCACGTAGTTATTAATTTTTCTCATTACATTATTTCCACAATGTGTTACACTAATAGGACAAATGGGATATTTTTCATATGTTAGAGGCTTGAAAACATATAATCCATTTCTCTATACTATTTCTTCCTACTTATGATAAAAAGAAAGAAAAAAAGAAAAAAAGAAAAACAATGCTACTATAAACAACTGTTAGCCTGTCTGGTTTGAAGAGAAAAGAATAGGTGTTGTGCAGCATAACACAACAGTTCAGATCAGTTGATACATTAAATGTGTCACGAGGTTAACAAAAATGAAAGACAGAAAAACAAACTCATAACAAATTGAATCAGATATTGACAAATCCCAGGAACCATGTTAACACTGCATCTATCAGACAAGGGTATTAAGAAACAAAGCAATAGAATGCAATTGATGTAGTAATAAATAATTCTAGAAAGTAATGAGAGAATGAGATATCTTTTTCACTTTAATCCTTTTAATAATAATAGAAGGAAAATTCAAGGGCAGAAAGGGTGAGACTCACCAAAGATTTTGCTAAACATACTGAGCTTTTCAAGTTTTCGTTGCCTTGAACCTGAGATATTGCTTGATCTCTTTTCAAACATTACTTATTATGAGACATGTCCATTATGTTCTTAGCCTCCTCTGTACTGCATTCTAAATTGGCACTTTTTTATTCATACCTATCTTGGTTTTGCCTTCTAAACCAAAATCCACCTCAGCTGATCAAAACAGCATATTAATCATCTATTCCATTGTTATAACTACAGAACAAGTAGCTTCTTGGACACAAACATGTAGCTTTAGCTATAAGACAATGCAGTATAGGCTCACTGGGAATGCTAAAAACATTGCATCTTTCTGGTTTAGATGGCCATTTTCCAACAAGTTTGTAAGAGGCAATGGTATTTTCTAGATTTGCTATGCTTTTAGCTTCCCCCCCCTCCCCCCTATATTTCTCTTATTTTCAAGAAAACAAGAGTTGACTTCAACAACATGAAAAATAAAAAATAGTATCAGCCCATCACTGTCTTGACTCTGAAAAATACATATTTAATGAAACATAATGGCATCCAGGTGACTGTGAAACAATATATTAATCTTCAAGAAAAAATGAAAGTAGAATAGTATCTGTCTTGAAGGACTGGGAATTAGAGAGGTTGTTAAAGTACAAGACCCATTTAATACTATCTCAGTATTCTTCTAGCTGGATATTTTCTTACCTCTGTTTTCATTTTTAGTCTTAATAAATTTAAACAAGATTAACAATGATCATTTTTCACATAACTAAATAGGTCAATGTGTCCTTAATCAGGTCATCCAAACTACTAGAGTATTTCACTATTCAAGGTGACAAGCATACTTTAATGCCTTAACTGACTAGGCTTTCTTATTCCTTCTATATTAATGTTAAGAGCAACGAGAAGTCCCATAGTGACACTTCCTGCAGATGTACTTCAGTTGCTATTTCAGTGGCATGTCTCAATGACATTAATTAGGTTCTCTAAAGAGCTGTCTTAGAAGCCACTGTGACTGTATCTCTAAAATGAGTGAAGAGTTTGTATATGTTTATCATGGAGAAATGGAGAGGCCAGAGAGAAAGGAAACCATTCCTTGCACTATTACATTCTGCACATTTCGGTTCTTAAGTATTCACAGAGAAGTCTCTCGTTATTGTGCTTACGGTGACAGCCCTGTTTATTAACTTCTTCTTAAGATTTATGTGGCTCTATCTTGAATGTATCTAACAGAGCTATACACCATTAGTTCTTGTTGATAGCAAAAAGGCTTTGTTTGCAAATAAATTCAGTTAATTAAATTGATACAGTAACTTTTAGAAGGTTAATAATTGTCTTAACACAACAGAGTTTGACTACTTCCCAAACAAAAAGGTACACATGCTTAAATTTACACTTAAAACAAAGGTTTATAAATTATACAGTTAAATAAACATGCAGGTCAGCAAGAAAGTTTTTTTGAATGTCTTAATTATTTTCGCACTTCCATATTATTTCCATGGAATATGATTTCTAAAACACAAATTGGTATAACTCATAGGCTGTTAAGTTTAACACCACTCATTACAACTTACTGTCTTATTCGAATATCCTGCAGATACGTGACTAGCTCATAAGAGTAGTTAACAGGACTTCATTCATGAAAAGAGCTCTTCTAAAGCATGGTGACATACTCCTCCTGAAAGCTAGTCCAGCTTTGACTACTGAGAATTTTAACTAAATCACTTACAGGATTTTATACTTATGTCACAATGTTGACTTGGTATCATTACTTGTAAAGGCGTCACTGTATAAAAGAACAAAAGAAGCATTTTGACTGTAAAATTTCAATATCATTACAGACATGTGAAATTATATAGTGGGACATGGAGTCAGGCTTCTATTGTTATTCTATCTACAACAAAATGTGTTCATGGAGGGTGAATCAAGAAAACAGACTCTGTTCTTCATAATGCCAGAAATATGCCCAACATTAATAAGAATCTTGCCTGTATATGGAATACTTGACCATATCCTTTCTTTGTGTATTTTCCTTATGGATGATCATCTAAATCAATACATAATACTGAAGCAAAATTAATACACAGTACAGATGCATGAGATTCTATATTTTTATTTATGGGCTCATATCTTGGATTATTATAATTTAAAATATTAAAAAGTGAAAGGATAATTCACCTTGAAGAATAAAGCATGAGTACTATAACCCAGTGTTATATTGATTAAAAAAAAATAAAATTAGAATAATTCATTGTCCCATGAATCATCATAGCACTGAGCTGTACAATGTATAGGAATGTCAACTTAATGTCTAAATACAAGAATGTAATTTTCTTCTTTTCTTTCTCTTGTTCCTCATTCTCCTTCTTTAATGCACTTTTTTTTTTTTTTTCTTGTCAGCTACGAAACATCTATGGACAGCATTTTAAAAAAACTATGAAACACAGAAACTTAGAAATATTTGTACTGCCACTGGATTAGGTGGAATATTTGTGAAGACCCAGATCAAAGTCCAACTAACTTTTATTGGCACTTAATGTCCAAAGCTCCATAGAAGATATTAACTTTATCTTCCAGCCATGCCAAACCAATACATTTCTCATTAGCCTACTCTGATTCTGACTGGTAATAAATTAAATTAATTATCCCAAGTAGTGTCTTGTTTGCCTGTGATGGTAATTGGTGAGTGATCTCTCCCTGGCTGTATATTGACCCATGAGCTTTTATATTATATTATTAATTATATTATATTCTGTCACTATCTGGTTAAGGAAGGGGAGTGATGGAATGGCTTTAGTGGGCACCTGACATCTAGCCAGGGTCAAACGAACACAGTGCTTTTTGGTGTCCAGCATGGATGACAAGGATGACAATTTGAGATCAAGATAGTAATTGGGAGAAGTAATAGACAAAATATGGACTGAACATAGCTAGAGAGTAAAGAGCATAATGTTTGTGGAAAATTTCTGTTGTAATTGAGGTGAAGG
Source organism: Actenoides hombroni (assembly GCA_024336885.1). NCBI lineage: Eukaryota > Metazoa > Chordata > Aves > Coraciiformes > Alcedinidae > Actenoides > Actenoides hombroni. The sequence continues at coordinate 750,850 of WUAM01000161.1, forward strand.
AATGAGGTGTAGGTTGTGTGTAAATTGTCCAATTTGTCAGACTTCTGATTATGTTATTTTGATTTTAATATGGGTAATTATTTTTGTTGATGTGAATGACATTTCTCAATATTGTGAAGATTGTGTGAAGAATGTGTACTTTAATGATAAATCTTAAATATGGGATTCACAGAGGCAAGGGGTGGAATGTATTGGCTTGCATGGTGAGGTCTGGGTAGCAGAAGGGCTACAGGGGTGACTTCTGTGAAAAGGCACTAGAAGCTTCCCCTATGTCCAATATAGCCAATGCCAGCAGGCTCCAAGACAAACCTTCCACTGGCCAAGACTGACAGTGGTAGTGCCTCTGCAAAGAAGCGGGGAAAAAACTCGTCAATTTCATCTGGGGAGAGAAATGAAGGTATGTGGGAGAAACAACTGTGCACACTCCAAGGTCAGTGAAGAAGGAGGAGGAGGTACTCTAGGTTCTGAAGCAGACATTCAGCCTGTGGTAAACCCATGGTAAGCCAGGTTGTTCTGCAGCCCATGGAGGATAATGGTAGACCCCACATCAAAGCAGGTGGATGTGCCCTAAAGAGGCTGTGACTGTGGAAAGCCATCACTGGAGGAGGCTCCTGGCAGGACCTGTGAACCTGCGGAGAGAAGAACCTGTGATAGAGCAGGTTTACTGGCAGGACTTGTGACCCTGTGGGGGACCAACACTGGAGTAGTCTGTTCCTGAAGGACTATACCCTCTGGAAAGGACCCATACTGGAGCAGTTCATGAAGAACTGTAGCCCATGGGAAGGACCTGTGCTGGAGGAGTTAATGAATGACTATCTCCCATGAAAGGGACCCCACACTGGAGCAAGGGAAGAGTGTGAAGAGTCCTCCCCCTGAGGAGGAGAAGCAGAGACAATATGTGATGAACTGACCACAATCCCCATTCCTTGTCCTCCTGTGCCACTGTGCGGGGAGGAAGTAGAGAAAATTGAGGGTGAAGTTGAGCCCAGGAAGAAAGGAGGGGTGTGGGAAACCTATTTTAAGATTTGGATTTATTTCTCATTATCCTACTCTGATTTTTCTGGTAATGAATTAAATTACTTTTCCCCAAATCAAGTCTGTTTTACGTGAGACAGTAAATGCTGAGTGATGTCCCTGTCCTTATGTCAACCCATGAGACTTTCGATGTATTTTCTCTCCTTTCTCCAGCTGAGGAGGATAGCGCTAGGGTGACTTTTGTGGGCATTCGGCATCCAGCCAGTATCAACCCACCACATCTATACAAACACAACTGAAGGAACAATGTCAGATGTAGATTATTTTTTTTTCTGCTTTCTTAATTTTGCCTGGTACAGGATTATCTTCATTCTTTTCCAAACAGGGAATTGAGATTAAGTGACTGCACTAAATTAATGAAATAAATTTATAAGTAATAGTTGAACAGAGGACTACCTTCCTACCAGTACCTTAATTGCACCAAATGTTTTAAAATAGTATACTAAATAGAGTACTGTCATATGAAAATGAATTTTACATTTTTTATCCTTTTCTAGATTTAAATAAAGAGGCATTTTGAAAAACTACTTTCACGCTTACTATTACCGCTGCAGTTAGTCCTTTTGTAGACTATAAAAAATAGAATAATTTGAGAGGAATGTGGGATTTTCTTTTAAAATTTACATCTCTAATACATATTTCAAAGGAATAGACTTTACTACTTTTATTTATCATATTTCTTAATAATTCACTGATTTCAGTGGATTAGAAACAGAAAGTTTAAAAAAATTACGATAGTAGTGTAGTGTTAAAACTTAACAGCAGATTACTTGAACAATTAAATCTTTAGTTGTTATAGAGAAATTCTTGTGTATATCACATTCTTAAAGTCCTATTATGCAGTAATTAAACCAAATATTTTTAACATAAAAATGAAAATATGCTTAAAATTTTTTGTCCTGTTTTCTGGAGAAGTCTGTTATTTTACCATGAAACAACATCTTAAGAAATAACAGGTTGAAGAAGTAAATGAGTTTAACATTCAAATTGATCTCAGGACAATATTCTTCATTAAGACTTGGCAACAGATTTTAATGTGAGTAACTCATAAGATATTTAAACAATTATGCCCTTATACAGTCTGGGAGTTTCCTCCATTGTCATTAGTTAAATTTTCCCCAACTCAGAAAATGTTGGACACTTAGTAAGAGAACAGAGTGCTGGCTAGATTAAATTTTTGATAGTGTATGAATTTTTACACCTAAGTGGTTTACACCAGGATTCAAACAACAGTCTCAAAGATTCTTCCTGTTTGTGTTGGTTTAGGGATAAATATATTATAAGAAATGCAAATATGTCGGTTTAATCTAAAAAATACTTACTGAAATTGGATAGGTTGCCTGATGCACTTCATGAAAGTTTTTAAATGATTCCCAGTCATTTATACAATAATGTGGTATGCAGCTTAAACATCTCTTAGAAACATAATAATTCATTTACATTAATTTTCACTTTGATTCCTCATATTATACATGTCTTTAGTGAACCATTTATATTGGCATATCTCTTGGTTTTGATACAGTGGTATTTGAATGAGAGTATTTTGGAATAATTTGCAGTTAGGTATTTTTGGATAAGGAAGACAGTGAAAATTAAAATTAAAAAAAATGCATTTATTTTGCACGTTAGATAGAGGGTCTTCATTTCAGGTATACTCTAAACATAAATGTTCAAGAAAAAACAAGCCGAAAAAGTACACAAGTAAGTTTACATAGTTGGTTTTTTTTCCCAGTTTCCATGTTCAAAAGAAGTTGAAAAGGGAATTTCACAGGAACTCATAAAATTCTCTTCAACTTCAGAGAATCTTTACCTACTCCTAATCTTCATCTCTCTTCTGCTCTTATCCACTGTTACCTTGAAAATGTAAGACTGAGAGTAAAAAGATCATAGGTACACACCAATGAAAAATAAGCATCAGACCTAGGTACATTTCCAAGATCAAATCCACAATTTCAGAAATGAAGATTCTTTTAACAAAAATAAATACTGGTCAGAAATAAAAAAAGATCCTGAGTGAAACATTTTGATGTTTTTTCAAGTGAAAACATGATTTTTTTGTGTTTTCCAGGTATCAGTATTGTGTCCAATCTTGCCCAACATATTCATCAGTGACCTGGATGAATAGATGGAGTGTACTCTCAGCAAGTTTGCTGATGATATGAAACTGGGGGGTTGACTAATATATCAGAAGGCTGTGTTGCCATTCAGAGAGATCTGGATGGGCTGGAGAGTTGGGTGGATAGGAATCTAATGAAGTTCAGCAAGGGCAAGTGTATGGTCCTGCATCTATGGAGGAATATCCCTATATACAAGTTAGGTGTTAACTTGTTGGAAAGAAGCTCTTCAGAGAAGGACCACGGAGTTCTGGTGGACAACAGGTTAACTATTAACCAGCAGAGTGCCCTTGTGGACTAGAGGGCCAATGATATCCCGGGGTCTGTTAAGAAGAGTCTGTCCAGCAGGTCAAGGGAGGTTCTCCCTCTCTACTTTGCCTTAGTAAGGCCACATGTGGAACATTCTGCCAGTTCTGGGCTCCCCAGTTCATGAGAGACAGGGAACTACTGAACAGACCCCAACAGAGGGCTGAAAAGATGATGAGGGGACGGGAACATCTCTCCTATGAGGAAAGGCTGAGAGTCTTGAGCCTGTTTAGTCTGGAGAGGAGAAAACTAAGAGGGGATCTTGTCAATATTTATAAATATCTAAAGGGCGGGTGTCAAGAGTATAGGACCAGATTCCTTTCAGTGATGCCCAGTGATAGAACAAGGGGAAGTGGGCACAAACTGGAACACAGGAATTTCCATCTCAACATGAGGAAAAGCTTTTTTACTTTGAGGGTGGCAGAGCACTGCAACACGTTTCACAGAGAGGATATGGATTCTCTATCTCTGGAGATATTCAAAACCCACCCGGTTGAGATCCTGTGCAACTTGCTCTAGGTGAACCTGCTTTATTCAGGGTGTTGGATGAGATTGAACCTCTCCAGAGGTCCATTCCAACCCCTATCATTCTGTGAATCTGTGATTTTGATTTGGCAAATATCTTTCTGAATGATACAGTATCCATCAATGATTACAGTTTATTGCATCTTTGTCTATGATTGTGTTAGTATGAATAAATAAAGGAGACTAAAATCTACTGTCTGATCCTGAGTTACATCAACTTGCACCAGTTGGGCAAGCTTTCTTCACCTCCTAAATAACTTCCTCTGTACTGTCCATGAAGGAAAGTTCTTGACTCACAGTATCTTTGACCATACTTGACCATTATCTAGGACACTACTGTTTAGCATTGGCCAAAAATATGGCAAGGAGCACATTCACAGTTAAAGATACTAGAGGAGTGTACAACAGAATTGCACTTGAGCACTAGTCCTACTTAGCTCAATTTAGGCTTATGGATCAGGCTGCCTGGCTGGACAAGTATCCTGCAATATCTAGCAATGAATGGGAAAAGAAGAAGAAATGATGCATAGTGAGACATATAGACTTCTCAGGATGTCCTGCACAAGAAGAAATCAGAAAAAAAATTGAAGCTTAATAATTCAGTATTCATTTGGTTTATCCAGGAGCTTATGATATCTTTCATTACACATTAAAGCATATAGGAGTTTTCTGTCTCCTATACTCGTTATTATAAAAATCATTTAACACAAATGATGAGTCTCTTGTCATTTTTAGACTGCCAGTTCTTCTCTGGTGTTTAGTTTAGGAGGCCAAAGGGATGAAAGAAAAATTTAATCAAATCATTTTTAACAAGTTCAGCTCTGATGATGAAAGAGTAGTCTGATATATTAAAAGGACTTTGTTACTAACATCGTTTCTTTGTCTTATTCCTAATCTGGGGAAGGCTCGGGAGAACATTCACTGCTTATAGGCTTCACACTGGATAAAATGTACCGAATTATCAAGCTAGTGGCAAAGCAACATTTGTCTAAACCACAGAGTACTTTAGTGTTACGTGATTAAACAACATGACTGTGAGGGAAAACCTTTAGGATTTTATTGGAACGATCTTACCATAATTAGCAGCATGAACAATGAAGCCACAACTCTGCTGCCAGCGGTGAAGGCTCTGTCCTGCAAACACCTCTATCACTGAAGGAGTCAGAAGTTTTCCACTGACATAATGTTTTCCCCTCTATGGTGATCAGACACACCAGCACGAAGAGAACAGTGAGGATGACCAGGCAAAACCTGGATGGCAAGCACCAAAGTATGCAGGTGTTTCATACCAAGACTCGTGATAATATTGTGCCATTATTACCTGGAGGGTTTACAGCTCAGGTCAAGGATATATCCTGGGATCCTTGAAAAAAAACATAATTGTGTGACTGACTGCTACCAAGGGAAATAATTCCTTATTGGCAAGCAAAGCATACACTAATCCAGCATTGGATTGTGACTAAGTACAACAAAATGAAAATATAACTCCTGGATAGGAACAGCAATCATCTTTATGAGGTAGGAGATAAAGTTCTCTGGAGCTGGGAGAGGCATGAAGATGCAGGGTGCAGGGCAGACTGGTTTTCTCTGGGGGATCCCCAGTCCCACAGCCCTCTGCATCAGGCTCCTCCCAGAGGTCAGCACAATGCTAGACTAGGATGTAGGCCCATAGATAAGCCCATCTCAGCAGGACCCACAGCTGGGTAGGGCAGGGCTCTGGGGATTGGGACACTTGTCCTGCTGTGGCATCACTATGGCAGGGGCTGATAGCCCCAGTAAGCTGAAATGGGATCCTGGACCATGAGCAGGTTGGGTGAAGCACCAGTGGAGGTGGGCAGGGACAGTCAGTGTTGATGGTGCCCTCAAGGCCCTGACACTGCTTCCAAGATAAATTACTCATCCATCACATTACATTTCTTAAACATAAGAAAAGTCCTCAAGAGTTCACAATTCAGAAGAAAGAAGAAATTTTCCCCTTAAGGGAAATTTTCCCCTTAAGGGAAATTTTCCTGACAAATCTTTTAATGACAATACATCTAAGTAGATAAAGATTTTTATGGAGAACAGCTAAAGGCATTTCATCTAACTATGCTTTAACACAGGGACAGAATGAACATTGAATCCAGATCTGAGTATCATTTCAGTCCTTTCTCTGATTATTCTAAATGCTTTTCTATGTATTGTAGACAGTAAAAAAACAATTGTGCAGAACCTTTTATCTTTAAATTAATTAGAAGTATCTACCTATCCTAAAGCTGTACATTTGGAACCTACACAAAAATGTATCCCTTTTCACTCAGTTTAATCCATGTACAAGTTTCAGAAAAACTTTTATCAAGATTAGGGAACGTGAAGTCATTTGATTGGTTATATGTAAAGGCCAAGAACTAATGCATGAACAGGTTTTTCAATATTTTGTCCAAACAGGTGTGAAAAACCCACCATTGATTACTAGATTTGACTCTAAACAAATAGTGAAGTATGAACTCTGTGAGCATCCAACTACCATGTTAATGCTTCTTTCACTTAAATGAAAACTGCTCAAGCTTGTTTTATCCTTTGTACCAAGGCTTATTCCTATCCTACTACCTTAAATATTTTAGCATTGCTTTTATCAGGAGAACTTAAAAAATCAATGGCTTCTTTAAGCAAGTCAAATAAATACATCACAATTATTAAATTACAACTGTCCCAGTCATAAAAGTCTTCTTCTTTAACTGAAAACTAACAAAATAAGCCCAGTGCCTGAACAATGACACTGTCTTATGCTAAGGCATTGAGGGGTCTGGAGGCCCTCTAGGGACTGGGAGCCTGGGGTGAGGAGTACCCAAATCCTGTCCCACCATGCCAGCCAGAAGCAGGGAGGCAGCAGGTGCAGGAACAGCCCTGGGTATGGGGCACCTTCCTGGGGACAGGCCAGTGCTGGGCTGGGATGCAGGTAGGACTCATGGCTGGACAGTGCAGGGCTGTTGGGAGCTGAAGACTGGCACCACTGGAGCAGGGGCGGGTGGTCCCAGGGGGTTGAAATGAAGTCTGGGCTGTGGGCAGCTCAAGGATAACCCTGGGAAAGACTGAGCAGGGGAAGCAGTATCTCTTACTGCCATCAGGCCTCTGACATATTTCATGGAGAACTGCAAGAAAACTAAGAAATCACTGATGTTTCTAGCAACACTATTCAAGCAGAATGAAGCTGGACAGACAGTACAGATATGATGATGGGACCCTTTAATTTAAAAATGAAAAATAAAAAAAGAAAGAAAAGAATAAAAGGTTTTTTTAAATAGATAGAATACCTCATAAACAGACCTACATCTTCAGGCTCAAAATTGACTTTGTCAAAACAGTCTGTGGCTTGGGCCTGTGATTTACGTATAGTGTAACTTGTCAACAGTGAGGTCTTATAAGCAAAAATTAATTTTTAGCAGGTAGAAACAATACAGATCTTGGAGAGTGCACTGCATAATTTTCTTGCCTGAACATAATCAATGCAATTATTAAGTAAAAATTCCAGTTGCAAGACTATTTTTCTGTTTCACTATTCTGATTCTTTGCCTTCAGTTACATTTATGCAATCTGACTGAAAGTAATGGAGTTGCACAAGTGAATCTGAAGGCCATTCTTGACTTGCAAAAATCTTTATTATTGGTGATCCGTGAGTCAGACAGAAGACAAATAAGCTTCCAAATCCCAGTCCCATTTTAAAGAGATGGCAGACAGAAAAGCATTTCAATTGTAAGCTGGATGAATTTGATTGAGAAATTATGGGAGTAAAAAAACCTATTAAATGTGACAACACTATTTTTGTAGACAGTTTTCAGAATAGCCTTGCACTTTTAGAATTAATCACATCCTGCTGCTTATTTCGTATGTGAAGGCAAAATGCTCCATTTTGATATTACAATTGGTTGCCATAGAAATGATAATCAGGTCAAAAAAAAAAAAAAAGGATTATGATTTCAGGTGAGGCATAAGCTGCAAGAACCCTTGACAAACAAAGAGCTTTCCTCCTTGGAAGTATCAGTCAGATGTAAGGAACAGATATGTTATAAATACTTTTACATACATACACATATATATAAAAGAAGTTAAATAGGATATTTTTCATTTTAGAAAACACAGCTCCATTTAGTTTCAAAGCAAAAGTGATTAGGTAGCACATTGCTATTTAAGACCCTAATCATGTAAAACCAGATTATAGAGTATGTCTTAAAAGTTAGCACACTGTCCTGGGTTCAGTTTGGGTTAATTATCACAAACAGCTGTTGGCCCAAGCAGTTGGGAGGGGCTGCAGCTGGTAGAATCCACTCAGCCAGAAAAACAACTGAACCAGACAATGGGATATTTGATAGCATACTGAGTCATGCCTCTATATAAGGAGAGGGCTGGCCTGGGGTGAGAGTGTCTGTTTTCAACTTGCTTCATTGTGGCTGAAGCAGGGAAAGTTGGTGTCTTGGGCACAGGTAGAGCCTTCCCAGCCTCTTTGGATATCATTTCATTAGTACTATCATTAGCACTGTGGTTTTATTTTTAAAATGCCCTTATCTCGACCCATGGGGTCTCACCTTTTTTCTTCCTCACCTTTTCTTCCTCCTTCCTTCCCATCCCACAGGAGGGGGTGTAGAAGGGCATATGTATGTGTGGGGAAAGTGGTGGGTGAGCAGCTGTGTGGTGTTTAGCTGCCAGCAGAGGTTAAACCACTACACACACACATGCAAAAACCAACCATAGATACTCCCCCCTACTGAACAAACAGAAAAAACGGAACAAACTCACCTAAATCCCTATATATCTGTTTAGCTTGGGACCTACTAATGAACCTAACCCACAGACACAGTTTCTAATTCACAGTCTAATCTAACTGACAGTTTCTGAGGGTACTTTGGTAAATAAATTTTACACAATAATATAATAAATTGCACAAGTACGATAGCCAGTCTTCTAGAACACCGTATCAGATGGGTAAGATATGTCCAGGCATCATTTAGCGGTGAAGCTTTTCTCCAGTGAGTAACCAAAATCAGTAAAAATTAGGTGAGGAGCTTCAATCTAGGCATTTTTTTTTACTGTGGTGGGTTGATCCTGGCACGGCCCCAGATGCCCACCAACCCCTTCTATCACTACTCCCAACCCCCGTCAACACGGCACGCAGGGAGAGAATAAGACGAAAAGAGCAGTGGGTTAGGATAGATAAGATGTTATTCTCTACTTCCCATCTGCAGGCAATGTCAGGCCGAGTCCAGGAAGCAGGGCTCTAGGAACACGTAGCAGCCACTTGGAGGACAAAGCCGAATGTCCCCACATCCTCCTCCTGCCCTCTCCCTTTATAGTTGAGCTGACATCGTATGGTATGGAATATCCCACTGGTCAGCTCAGGTTGGCTGTATCCCCTCCCCCATCTTGCCCCCCCAGCCTCTGGTG
>WUAM01000161.1:769531-781714 GCA_024336885.1 Actenoides hombroni
TGTGTGGTCAGAGACAGCCAGGAATAAAACTACAGGGAAATTTAAATTTTGCCTTCTCTTTTTGTTTTTTTAGTTCAAATTTTTTTTTTTTTTTTTTTTTTTTTTTTTTTTTTTTTTTTTCCCCAGAAACTTTTGAGGTAGGAACGATTTCTCAATTCTTGCTCATGTTTCTTTCTGGCATACCTTCTTTTCCTACTCCTGTCATTGCAGAGTGAGCTATAGCTGCACAAAAAGGAGTGAGTTTTATTTCATTAGTCATAGCTTTTAGAAAAATAACATGCAAACAAAATCCCCTCCTTTGCAAAAAAAAAAAAAAAAAGCCACCCTTTTGTCTCTGTGGTTATAATATAAGCTTACTTTAATCATCTGAAAGGAAGGAGACTGACATTGTTTGTTTTCAGCATTTATTTTGGTGGAGGATTTGAAAAACCTGTTTAACTGTGGAAAATATCTTCAATTTTATGTTAAAGTTCTAAAAATAGATGAAAGAGGTTAATACTCTATTGGAGACTATATGCATTCTTAGACCATATGATTTTTATATTATGAACTAGATTGATCTTTCTCTGGTACTGGATATTTCCATCATTACTCACAGTTGCTACTTTTGAAAATAGAAATACTTCTTCTACCTAAAAAATTTATAATTCTAGAGGGAAGTGTGGCCACACCTTTGACTAATCAAAATTCTCATTACCCAGTTTGCATCTTGTCTTTGCTTTCAGGGTAACACCAGTGCAAATGATTGATTATATATAGTCTAAAACTGTTAAATAGCAGCAGTAATAGTATGCAGTTCAATTTTGCACCTGTCACTAGCTTTCATGTAGGCGAAGCTGATTCTCTGACAGTGGCTTTCTAACTCTTCTGCAGTATTAAAAACAAAGAAAGCTACTAGAAGTAAAGAAAAAAGAAACTCAGCCTGAGAAAATGCTTTAGGTATTTGTTTTAAATTTTGTTTTAATTTCCCACAATACTATGTAGATACAGAATTTTGCCTCTTAGAACATTTCTGTGTGGTGTAAGATTGTGTCCTGCCCATATATTATATCCACTCAGGTACTGAAATCAACAAAGACATATTCAGCCTCGCGTTCGTCCTACACTAAAATAATGTCTCTTTAGAAAGGATAATTAACCTAAACAAAGTACCACTCTAATAGAGCTATATTTATCTATTATTGTAACTGGCTAGTAAGTTCAGTGTAAAGACATACCTTATGTATGCACAGGTGTTCGTGTATGTACAGTCTGCCTGATTCAAACTCATTGTCTTTACAAAGCAAAGAAGTTATTACCTTCTGGGATCAGTATGGTTGTTATATCCTGGACACAGGGAAAACAGACTTTCTGGAAGTTCAGTGTTGTCTCTTTTGACCAAAATTTGTTGCATACATGATCTGAAGTTCCATATTTCCCAGATGTCCACTTGTTTTGTGGTTTTTTTTTTCTCTCAGTCTATCAATGGCTATATGGTGAGGTGCTTTATTTTCTCCTAGAGTTTGCTACAAATTCATATTCTGCTACCAGTAACTATGTATGAATATGCTGGCATATATGAATATTACTATGCTAGTAATCAGGGATGACATCAAAGTAATTTTTTTTCCACATATCACTTTTCATAGAATCATTAAGGTTGGAAATGACCTGAAAGTTCATCAAGTTCAACCATCTACTAAAGTTCCACATCTACATGTTTTTTAAACACCTCCAGGGCTGCCTGTTCCAATGCCTAGTCACTCTCCCAGGCAAGAAATTTTTCCTAATATCCAACCTAAATCTCCCCTGGCACAACTTAAGCCCATTTCTTCTTGTCCTGTCACTAGTTACCTGGGAGAAGAGACCAACACCCACCTCACTGCAACCTCCCTTCAGGTAGTTGTAGAGAGTGACAAAGTCTCCTCTCAGCCTCCTCTTCTAAATGATCCTAGATCCTTCAGGTGCACCTCATAAGACATGTTCTCCAGATCCTTTACCAGCTTCATTGCCCTTCTCTGAACTCACTCCAGCACCTCAATGTCTTTCTTATACTGTGGAGCCCAAAACTGAACACAGTATTCAAGCTGCGGCCTCACCAGATCCAAGTACAGGGGCACGGTCACTTCTCTACTCCTTCTGGAGACACTGTATCTGATACAGGCCAGGATGCCATTGACCTTCTTGGCCACCTGGGCACACTGCTGGCTCATGTTCAGCTGACCATTCACCACCACCCCAAAGTCCTTTTCTGCCATGTAGCTTTCCAGCCACTCTTCCTCAAGCCTGTAGCATTGCCTGGGGTTCTTGTGACCAAGTGCAGGACCCAGCACCTGGCCTTGTTACACCTCATACCATTGACCTCAGCCCATCAATCCAACCTGTCCAGATCCCTCTGTAGAGCCTTCCTACTCTCAATCAGATCAACACTCCCAGTCAATCTGGTGTCATCTGCAAACTTGCTGAGGGTACACTCAATCCCCTTGTCCAAGTCATTGACAAAGATATTAAACTGGCCCCAAAACTAAGCCATGGGGAACACTGCTACCGACTGATCGACAGCTGGATTTAACACCGTTCACCACAACTCTCTGGGCTTGGCCATACAGCCAGTTTTTAACCCAGTGAAGAGTGCACCCAACTAAGCCATGAGCTGCCAACTTCTCCAGCAGAATGCTGTGTCAAAGGCCTTACTGAAGCCCAGGTAGACAACATCCACAGCCTTTCCTTCATCCACTAGGAAGGTCACCTGGTCATAAAAGGAGATCAGGTTCGTTAAGCAGGACCTGCCCTTCATGAACCCATATTGGCTGGGCCTGATCCTCTGGTTGTCTTCTATATACTGTGTAAGCATGCCCAAGGTGAACTGCTCCATAATCTTCCCTGGTACTGAGGTCAGGCTGACAGGCCTGTAGTTCCCTGGATCATCCTTCTGGCCTTTCTTGTGGATGGGCATCACATTGGCAAGTCATCTGGGATCTCCCCTATTAACCAGGACTGTTGATAAATGATGGAGAGAGGCTTGGCAAGCTTCTGCACCAGCTTGCTCAGCACTCTTGGGTGGATCCCAGCCAGCTCCATACACTTGTGAGTGTCCAGTTGGTATAGCAAGTCATTAACTGCTTCCTCCTGGATTATGGTTTTTTTTTCCTTTTCTGCTCTCCATCCCTGTCTTCCATCCTAAGGTGGTGAATACTCTGAGGATAACTGATCTAATGGTTGAAGACTGAGGCAAAGAAGGCATTCAGCACCTCAGTCTTTTCCTTATCCTTGGTGGCAATGTTCCCCTCTGCATCCAGTAATGGGTGGAGATTCTCCTTGGCTCTCTTTTTGTTGTTAATGTGTTTGTAAAAACCTTTTTTATTATCCTTTACAAGAGTGACCAGATTGAGTTCTGTCTTTCTACAGAACTCTCCATCTGGCTAAGTTGGTACACAACAACTGGAATGAAAAAGTATCTTTCAGAAACCTTGTGCCTCTAAAATAAATATATAGTTGCTTTTTGATACATCTTGATTTTAAACAGGGAAATTATTTAGTCTTTCTATCCAGAAAATAATGAAAAGGTTCAGAACCATTCTCAGAAATGGTTCTTGCAGAAAGATACTCATTGAAGCACGTTGGCATATGTTTTTAACTGTTTATCCAGACCCTTCTTTGACTCTACTGATGGCTATACAAATAACTACAGTGAATAGAAGCACCCAGGACAAGCACCTATATAAATCATCAATGTTAAGTGCCTTCATCTAATAATGCAGATAGATATGTTCCCTCTCAGACCTCAGTAATTTCAGGAATTGGTGTTAGAAAAGCAATAGCTCATACCTACTCTAATCCTCTAAAGTCACATCATGTTTTCCATAGTTACAAATATGTTCCCTTTGGTTATTTGGTTAGTATAAACAATATATTGGTATTATGTGGCAAGGTTTTGGTTGCAGGGGAGGTTGAAGGAGTGGCTGCTGTGACAAGACACCAGAAGCTGCTCCCATGTCAGACAGTTTCCGACATCTCCATCTGATCTGCCACTGGCCGAAACTGAGTCCACCAGCAATATTGGTAATGCCTCTGTAATAAAATATTTAAGAAAGGATAACAAATGCTGTGTAACAGCAACTGTGAGAGAAGAGATAGAAAATGTGAGAGAAACTGCACTGCAGAAAACAAGGTCAGTGAAGAAGTAGGGGGAGGAGGTGCTTCAGGTGCTGGAGCAGACATTGCCCTGCAGCTTAGGTTGAAGATCATGCTGATGCAGGTTGTTCCCCTGCAGCCCGTGCAGGTCAATGATGGCGCAGTTATCCACCTGCAGCCCTTGGAGGACTCCACACCATATCAGGTGGATGTTTTCTTGAAGGTAGCTGCAGCCTGTGAAAGACGCATGCTGAAACAGTTCCTGGCAGAAACTGCAGCCCTGTGGAGAGCAGCACAGGCAGAACCAGGTTTTATGGCAAGACTTGTGACCCCTTGGGAAACCCACCCTGCAGCAGTCCATTTCTGAAGGAATGCACCTTGTGGAAGGGACCCATACTGGAGCAGTTAATGAAGAAGTGAAGCCTGTGGAAAGGACCCACAGAGAAGTTTGTGAAGGACTGTCTCCCATGAGAGGGACCCCATGTTGGAGCAGGGGAAGAAGCTTTTTATTGTATTTTCTCCCCCTGTCCTACTGAGGAGAAGGAATGATAGAGCAGTTTGGTGAGCACCTCACAGCTAACCAAGGTCAACCCATCACAATCAGTTGCAAGGACATTTATTTCAGGATATTTTACAGTGGAATGGTCCCAAATGATCATATTTAAACTAGTCTTTCAGTATTGCCTAACTTCCATAATATAAGAAAAACACTTCCAGAAATAAGATCCTCTAGACTGATATATCAGACACAACTGGAAGGCTTTGGGTGTCAGGGGTCTGCCAGAGTGCCCTGTGTGGGAGATGACCATGACCTGACCTGTGGTGGGCACAGCTGGATCCAGCTAGAGCTGACACTGATGCAAATAGCCCATGATACCCACAAACTGCTTCAGCTGGGTGAGTCCACTGTACCTTTCCTCAGACAGTGATAACAGCAGCCACTGTGAAAGGAGAAATAGGGGAGAGCAGAGAAAACACAGAGGCAAACATGTAGAGAAACAGAGGAACAAGAAGATAGGTGGTGGAAACATGGAAGAAATGCAAAGTGACATATTTCGATGGGCAGTCTACTCATGGGGAGGGAAACACACGGAGGCAGATTGTTGGGGACATGGGTGGGGGCTAAAGGTACTGTTAGTTTAATTATGTATGTTTTCTTTTTGTTTCTCAGCACCTAAATCAGTGACCAGAAGTTTGCCTTAATCAGTAATAAACTAAATACAAGGGGTTTTTTTGCCTGCAACAAAACAAAATCAATACACCTGCAATATATGAAGGAGCTTGCTGTGTAACAGCAATGATGATCTGCTCTTACCACCTAGCATCTTAATTTTTTAGGTTTAGGGTAGGCAACACTGCTACAGGCTAAAAAGACACAACTTTTCTACATATTTATTAACACTTTCCTTTCCAGTTGGAGAATACATGGCTTTCCATTTGCCCTAGACTTTCAATCTGTTAAAAATCTTTTCCATTTTTTTGAAAGCTAATATTCTGCTTTCTTGAATCAGATATCATGTATTTCCAATGCTGGAAATTAACATTTGATAGTATTTTTTCCTGAGTGGGTAGCTGGTTTTGTCCAGTGGGACACCAAAATGTACTAAGAAAAAAAGCTTCATTTGAGTTGAAAATTGGAGGAAGTTTTTGAAAGATTTGAATATATAAGAAACAAATTGATTTACTGTCTTCATTCAGGGGTCAAAGTTAAGCAGAAGAAGAAACTTAATAGAAAGCAAGAGAACAGCAGAAGCAATGTGCAACAAGACAAAAAAGAAAAGGCATCCAGTCTTTTAGCTCATTCCTTCATGGCTTCTGCATGTCCCATTACATTCTGAAGAAAAGAGTACAGGAGATTGATCTAGGCCCTTATAAGCTGAATTTGAGCTTATCACAAACTTAGTGTTTCTTTTACATATACATTTGTAATGTATTTGCATTTCGGCATACAGTAATTTCCTGGCTGCTTCAGACCTGGGGTATGAACCTCCATAGCATGAAAGTCTTCTGGTTCTGAACATGTCTGGGGACAGTACTGTAGTCATCTACTCTAGTTCACCATTCTTTCCATTTAGAATATTGTCATAATTGCCTCAGGGAGTTTCAGACAGAACAAAACTTTTCGATAAGGACTGGCAATGCAACCTGAAGAGGCTTGAACAAATTCAAGCAAAAAGCTTCTGTCAGCCTGGAGGGAATCTCAATCAAGTAGCAATACCTTTGGGTAGGTATAGCCCAGTTTATCACCTGCTGTGAATCGCACCACCATTCAGAGAAGAACTAAAAATCAACATGTGTTCGTCACTGAGAAAGGAGCTAGGAAGTCTCTTGTTTTCCCTTTCTGCCACAAGGACTTCTCTGCCCTTCTCTAAAAGGAATGCTTTGAAAATGTCCTTCTGTGATTATAAAGCACAGATAAAATGCAGGAGCTTGGTGTACAGTCCAGTTCTGTGTATCAGTCCATGAGAATGACCATTCAAATGTTTTTACTTGGTGAGATCTCTGTGTAGATCACTTAAGACTTAGATTAAGAACAATTCTGCAGTTACACTCCAGGATATCTAGGTTTTGGAACATATTTTTATTGTATTCTGATATATGTGTGTCCTGCATTTGACCTCTAAACCTACAAGAGAGATCATAGGATTGTTTAGGTTGAAAAAGACCTTTAAGGTCATTAAGTTGAACCATTAACCTAACACTGCCAAGTCTATTACTAAGCCATGTCCCTAAAAACCACATCTACATGTCTTCTAAATACCTTCAGGGACGGTGACTCAAACACCAACTTCGGCAGTCTATTCCAGTGTTTTACAACCATTTCTGTGAAGAAGATTTTCCTAATATCCAGTTTAAACTCTCCCTAGCACAAATTGAAGCTATTTCCTCTGGTCCTATCACATGCTTTTTCCAAGGTTAAATCTGTCCAAGCCATGAGCAGCCAGTTTCTCCAGAAGAATACTGTGGGAAACAGTGTTAAAGTCTAGGTAGACAACATCCACAGGTGGCCTGGCTGAACAGAGATCTTTGGCTTGAACTCAGGAAGAAAAGTAAAGTATGGCCTATGGAAGAAGGGGCAGATCACTCAGGAAAACCACAAAGATTCCATGAGACTATGCAAAGGAGAAAACTAGGAAGGCCAAAGAACTTATTCTGGACACTGTCATAAAAGACAATTAAAAAATGTCTCTATAAATACATTAATAACAAAATAAGGACTATGGATAGTCTCCTTACTCTATTGGATGGGGAGGAAGTATAGTGGAAAAGGATGAGGAAAAGGCTGAGATACTGAATGCCTTCTTTGCCTCAGTCTTTGATAGTAAGACCAGTTGTTCTCTGAGTGCCCAGACCCCTGAGCTGGAAGACAGGGATGAAGAGCAGAATGAAGACCCTGTAATCCAAAGGGAGGTGGTCAATGACCTACTGCACCATTTAGACACATAGAGTTCTATAGGGCTGGATGGGATTCACCCAAGAGTACTGAGGCAGTCTTCTTCCTGTCAGCTCATCTTTCAGCACATGGGGATGGCCTGCTCTTGCACCTTTAAGATTTCCCTCTTGAAACATGTCCAGCCTTCCTGGACTCCTTTGCTTTTCAGGACTGTCTCCCAAGGTGCTCTATAAACCAGTCTCCTAAACAGGCCAAAGTATGTTTTCCAGCATTCCAAGGTAGCAGTTTTGCTAAACTCCACTCCTGACTACTCCAAGTCTCGAAAACTCTACCCAAGACAGCCTCCAACCACCACATCAATCACAAGTCCTTCTCTGGTCATAAACAACAGGTCCAGTGGGATGCCTTCCCTAGTTGAGTATCCCACCAACTGTGTCAGGAAGTTAACTTCTATACACTCCTGGAATTTCCTAGACTGATTCGTCTCTAATGTATTGTATTTCCAGCAGACATCTAATAAGCTGAAGTTCTACACAAGAACAAGTATTAATGACTATGAGACTCCTCCCAGAATATATTCTCAGATTCTTCTCCCTGGCTGGGTGGTCTATAACAGGCTACCACCATGATATCTACTTTGTTGGCCTTTCCCTTGAATCTGACACATAAAGACTCAGGCTTTTCATCACCATCATCAAGCTCTAGACAGTTCAAATGGCCCATAACCTGCAGAGCCACCTGTCATGCTTTAGATCCATCCATGAGCTGAGCACCGTGTGGCCACTCACGCACTGCCTGCTCACCTCTCAACTCCCCCACACCCCCAAATGAGAAGCAGAAGAGGGATAATAACAATAACAATAATGAAATAATATATACAGCAAGTAATATAAACCACACAGACCAGAGTAGCTCTGAACTGAAATGCACATGTTAGTATGGTATTGAATATCTGATTGTCTGGTTCAATTGCCTCTCCAGTCTGTGTCCCCCTTCCAGCTTTTGGTGAAAAGTAACCCTATCCTATCCAAGCCAAGAACACTACCCCATTGCATCCCCTTCCTTGCCTGTACCTTCTGAAGAGTTTATAGGCATCTATTGAAGCACTCTAGTTGTGTGAGTCATGGCACCATGTTTCCATGAATGGCAACTATGTCATAGCTTTCCCAACACACAATGTGTTTCCAGCTCCTCCTGTTTGTTGCCCATGCTTCATGCATTGATGTAGGTTCACTTCAGTTAGGTTATTGATCCTGCTGCCTTTTTGCAGGCAGAAGCCATAATTCCTATGTGACTGTTCTCAGGTGATTCTGTGGTTTCTAAAACATCAATAACAACTGTGATGTGGAAAAAGAAGAATCAAGTAGTATATTTGGAGATATATTATTTAAAAAATGTTAATTGTATTACAGATAGCTTGCAGTAGTAAATGTTGCCAAATTTTCAACAATTATAGCAAGTACTTAACATTTTCAAGTAAATCATTCAGATCAATTTGCTTTCTGTATAATTATTAATCTACATGTTTAGTAACGGTTTAGCACCGTTTAGTAATGTTTCATGACCCTTTGTTTTTGAGTAGTGAACCTGAAACAATTCAGTATGGTTCAGAAAATTCACTGGAGACTTGAGAATATTATATATAATAGAGTTCAATTGGGTATCTTTCCATTAGGCATATTCTTAATGAAGAAATTACACCTTTTTCGTTGGATTAGAGGGCTAATTAATGACTAAGTACTATTTTTCTGACAAAAAAATGACATCTGTCATAAATAAAGTCAATATTCCAATTCCATTTTATTTTTGTTTCCAAATGCTTTTCCTCAGTTTACAGTAGATGTGTCTTTCAGTGCAAGATATAGGTCAACTGCTAACAGAGAGGAAATACAATTTCATATCACCCACTGTATGTTTTTTATTAACAACAGTACAAAATAACATGTGTCATAGAAACTAGACAGCTTGTTTTGATCATTTGCCTTTGAAATTATACAAAATATTGCATAAAATTAATTAAATCAATTTACTCAAAGGCTATTGGAAACAGTAAGCATGCTATTGGTAACAAAGTAAAGAATATTTCATTTGTAAATATTATTTGATTCATCATAGTGGCCAAAATTGTGTGTACTAGTCTACAAGGTGGGGTTTTTTTTTTTGTTTACTTTGTGTAATCAAAAGGAATATTCAATGAAGAAAAAAATCTTTCAGCTGGAATTTTTTTTACCAGGTAAAAATTTGGGGGCCCAATGGCTAGAAAAATTATATTATTCTTTACTATACAGATGTGTATATATAAGTGTATATATGTATATATATGTGTGTGTGTGTGTATGTGTATAAAACTTTTCGTTTCTCAGAAATATTATATTTTCTCTTTTGTTTCTCATTGTGTACCAACTTTCTCTTGTAATAAATACCTTAGAATAGAAGGAGTAGATTATATTGCTCATTCTACATTACTCTGTGGAAATAATTCTTCATAATGACCCTGTATATTACTAAAATAAAATGGATATTGTCATAACACCAGGTTAAATTTTTTTTTTTTTTTTTTTATCACATGACAAGATTTTTAAATAATTTTATTTAGATTAGTTGAAGAAAATACTAATGACGAAAATACTGTGTTATCTTTATGGAAGCCATCTTTAGACAGATTAATGGTTACCCAAACATTCAACACTGCAAGAGTAGTTTCTGACTAAGTCTTTGTGTTGGTCACTAAAATTATACCCTTATGTGAAAAGTGATATTCTTGTCTCTGCTTTAAGGACAGAAAGCTGAAATACAAATGGTCACCTGTACAATAACAAAATCTACATTTTACACAGGCTAGGCAGTGGTGAGAAGTACACAGTTTCATAACAAAAGTTTCTACAGATGAAAACAGAGAAAAAGTTGACAAAAAAACCCAACCCCAACATATGAGCATTTAGACCTGTAGCATTAATTTTAATGTATTCTTAGACTGCAAGTATAAAACATATTTTTAGCTACTGTGATGGTCCTTTCAGACTGACATATGTAATGTTATTTTCTCTTGGCCAACTATGAACAACTCTGTTAAAACCTGGCTTTGCAAGTTGTGTCAAATTTTAGAGAGTGAATTTCTTCCTGAATATTTTATAAATTTTGATTTCACTCAGCAATATCAAGAACATTTGATAGTAATTTTATACATAAAGAATCTTATACAGCAATGCATATTCAAGTTATGATGTCAAATGACAGCTTAACAGCTTCAAAATTATTTCTTAGAAATAGTAATTAAAACTAACTTTGCACAGAGCAATTTGAGATTGAGGAGTTCTGCAGTAGATTTGTCATTGCTACTCTCACCACAATAAAGAAAAATTTGTAAGAAAGACATTGAGGTGCTGGCGTGGATATAGAAAAGGGCAACAAAGCTGGTGAGGGGTCCGGAGAGCATGTCTTATGAGGATCAGGTGAGGGAAATGGGGTTGTTTAGTCTGGAGAAGAGGAGGCTGAAGGGACACGTTATTGCTGTCTACAACTACCTGAAAGGAAGTTGTATTAAGGTGGGTGTTGGTCTCTTCTCCTAGGTAATTAGTGGATGTAGTAAGATGAGAGGAAACAGGCTTAAGTTGCACTAGAGGAGGTTTAGGTTGGATATTAGGAAAAATTTCTTTCCTGAGAGAGTGGCTAGGCGTTGGAACAGGCTGCCCAGGGAGATGGTGGAGTTACCATCCCTGGAGGTGTTAAAAAAATGTGCAGACATGGCACTGCAGGACATGATTTAATTGTCATTATAATGTTGGGTTGACAGTTGGACTTGATGATCTTAAAGGTCTTTTGCAATCTTAATGATTCTATGATTCTATAAGCATGTAGTTCCACTTCACTATGTTGTGGAAATATATGTACATGTATGTATTTTTTTTCCTAGAAACTATTTACAGCAGTTCATGAATGTGAATAATATGAACTAGGTTGAGAATTTATACAGTGGCTCTAAATCCACAGAACATTAATGACTTGTACAAGAACAAGATAACTTCACAAGGTATAGAAAGATGTTCTTGAGTACCCTAAGTAGACAAAGGGTGTATATTTTTCCTTATGGGATAACTTTTTATTAAGAGCTCCATTGCTGTCAGGAATTCATAGTCTCCAATGTATTTGTAGCAGATGTAAGTAATGCATATTTCAAATATTTCATTGGGTATATATTGTCAAAATATTATTGTCGCGTAAAAGGGTAAAGTAATTTGGCAGAAAATAAACCCCCTTGCGTTCCAGCTCGTCCTCAGATATCAGAGGGGCTGGGAGCAGCTAGGTGTAGATTCTGAGTGATGTCCAATTTGGTACTATTAATGTGGTTGCGTGCAGTCTATCTGAACTATCACGGCTTGGATTCACTAATAGCGAACCAATAATTTAGCGCTATTAGTCCGGTCGCATTCAGTGTATCTGAACTATCATGGCTCTGGATTCACTAACAGCACCCTGCACTCTTGTCTAGTCATGATCCATGGTCTCACGCAGCCAGTAAGGAGCTGATGGCACCCAGTGAGAAGAGAAGGCTCCAGGGGGACCTTATAAACTCCTGTGACTATAAACTTCTGTGACTAGCAGCATGAAAAGTGCAGTTTATTGAGGACAACAGAAATACAAGTTCTTATGGATTGCCGGTGATAAATACTCTGTCT
>WUAM01000161.1:795337-805809 GCA_024336885.1 Actenoides hombroni
CGAGCCTGACACTTTGCTTCAGCAAGCATTTCCCTTAAAGATACATGACCCTTGTTTTCTAGCCATTCTCCAACAGTTTGTGTTCTTTCTTCTAGAACAGAAGGAAAGAAGAAGATTATCATCAGATGCTATTAATATCTTCAGTGATAATTGTATTTTAATACTCCCATTAAAATCTTTTCAGGGAAAAAAACCAGTTTAAATATACTCCCTGTGTTACAGCTTCATCTAGTCATGACATATTTAATCTATGTGAAGTTGTAAAATGGGAAGTTGCTACCTCTTGATCCTGCTGCAGAAGCTTTATTTATTTTCTATTGTATTAGTTGTCTGCCTTTTTGATGGTTCATGCAAGTAAAGAGCGCTGTTAAAACAAGGATTGGAGGACAAAGAAATACAAAATGTCTTATTCAGCTCAGGGAGATGTTTTAATGTTCTTTTCCATCACTTCATAGAGAACACACACATCCTTCTTTCATGCATGGTTTCATTCAAAATTAACTTTTATCATCCTTTCATTAGCTCAGTGCCGAAACTAGTCTTTTTTATAAGGTGAAGATATTACTGGTTAGCATATTTTAATTATCTTTCTCCATGTGGAAAGTTCCTAAGCAGTTGTTAAAGTAGGATTTTTAATTTTTTTCTCTCTCCAAGCTAATATCTAAGATATTTCTCTAGTTTTCCCTTCATCTAAGAAGACATTAATTTATCTTTTAAATAAATGGAAACATTTTACTTCTTCTGTACAAAGTCTTTTAGTCTCAATATATTTTAATCTACTAGTCTGTTAATTTTTGCTAAACTTAATCTAAGAGAGTCCTAAAGTAGGCATTAAAGAAAATGTCCTTTTTAACAATTTTTGGAGATCTCTATTGTGGTTTTCACTTCATTAAAAAGTTTCTTAAGGACGACTAGGTAAATATTGCCAAGTAAAGATAAATGTTTCATATACAATTGCTTTTATCAACAACAAATAAACTTATTTCATTGTTCACACACAGTCTCACTCTTTCTAAAGTGAAAGCTTTAGAAAGTGCTAGTCACTTCTGAGACACACAATTATACTGCTAAAATAGTAGGCTTATTACAGACCCTTGATATTTTTATACTGTAGCAAAATTCATTCATTTTAGTACTTACATCTCTTTGAATGTTGCTTTTAAACTGAGGTTTTAAATAAACTTTTTTTTCTTTTTTTTTTCCAGTACTTTATGACCCCTTCACTTAGTTCTCACCTTTTAACTCATATTTAGTCTTTTTTTTTTACTAATATTTACAGAAAAAAAAACTTTACATTGTATCTATGCTAAGGTAGTGCCTGATAAAAGCACATTTTCTTATGATACGTATATCTGCCATTGTTAATGTTAGTAAGAACAATACAAGAATTCTGTCAATGAAAGAACAGGCATGATAATTAGCGTTTTAGATAAAATCTACGAATGCAATTCTTTTTTATTAATCTCATGGTATTTTCCATCTAAAACCACGGAAAAAATACCTTTTTCTCTTCATTGTAATGCATAGTATTATCTACATCAAAATATTAACACAATGGTTTTATAATTAAATACTACAAAGCAAAATTAATTCCAAAATTTGCTGTTTGTCAACTAGTTTTTCCCTGTGGTTTTGTTACTACTACGTTTCAACCAATTTATTTTCCTTCTCCTTTTTTTCTTTTTTTCCCCTTTTACCACCTTGTTCCCCCTTTTCTTACTTTTTTTTTCTCCTTTCCTGCCTTATTTCCCTCTCCTTTCCTCACCTTTCCCTCCTTCCCTTTTGTCTTTCTCCTTTTTCCCTGCCCTGCCCCACTATCTCCATCTCTTTTCTATTTGACTTAACAAAAATATAAACAATATGTTCTGACTGATGTGCGGAAACAAACTTTACAACCCGTTAAAGGTTATAAAGGTGTTTTGGTGTTTCTTTTTATCCTGGATTTTCTTTGTTTCCATCTCAAATCTAAATACCAAAAGTTAGACGTACTGGTACTGAACCTGCATCCTCCATGGGTTTTATACTATACTATACTATACTATACTATACTATACTATACTATACTATACTATACTATATATCTTTATTACTGGAAAGGAAAAGAGGCATACTTCACAAATCCATATGATATACTGAGGATAGTATGACTATAAACTGGCTTTCACTACAGATTCTTCATGAGCAAAGATTTTAAAATCATCCTGGAGGTGACAGCAGTCTGTGCTTTAGGATAATCCTCTTAAAGCAGATAATTTTCTTTTAAAATACATTTTTGTTTTTATGACCATATTTTCAACAAAATTTCTGATATTTTGATTTGAAATTCTCCTTACTTAATGACACTTCAAACTGGAAGTTTAAGTGTGTACTAGAGTGTGAAGACTTGTTTGTCTTTCAGGAAAGAAAGTAAAAGTAGCAATAGTTACCTTAGAAATCACTTTGCTGATAAAGAAATTTTTCAGGTTTTCCTGAGCCTGTGTAAAGAAATCCTAACACAGAGGAATAATTTCTAAACATCTAGGTTAGGTTACATATACTTCTCTCTCAATTTGAAGTAACCTGATCATTAGATAATTCAGGGATAAAAAAAAAAATAAAAAAAAAAAATTAATGTTTTCAAGATGTATGGTTTCAGGATGTATGTTTCAGGGAAAGAGTGTAGTCAGTTGACCAAAACTGACTGTAATTGTAGAATAACCTTATATCTTCAAGCATAACACACATCCTACTCTGTGAAACTCTTTTTAAGTCGAAAAAAAAGAGTGAAATATAGTATGAGAATGAATGCATATTTAAAATTAAGAGGAAAAAAAAAGAATTCTATTGAGAAAATAGGGACAAGCTGAAGAGATAAAATTTTTCATATGAATCAAAAAGGCTGTATAAACCACACAACTTTCAATAAAACATAGTATTTTATAGGTCTGAGTTGTTTCAATAGAGCAGATAAAGAAATTCTATTTGTATATTGCATATATGTGTATACAAGGTATTGTTGATCATGTGACAAACATCTATTCAGGTTTTGGGTACATATGGATTTTTTTACCTAAATATGCATTTCATATATATTTCATCTGCTAACATTATATAGTAAAATACATAATAAAGATAAATTAATATCTGTATAAAAGTATAAGATAATATAAAAATATAATAAAATACAATAAGATAAAAATACATTGCAACAAAGTTTGTTAATTTTGAAATTGCACCTGTTTTTGACATGTACAAATGGATATCAAGAGCACAGAATAATATGATCTAAGTTGATGGAATAGTATCAAAGAAGCAACAAGAATCAACATGAGACAAGTTTGTTTAATACTTTTCACTTATTTTAGCACAAACACAAGTACGTTTAGCTGCTTGCTGTCCGTTGTTCATCAATGCCAGTAAAAAGAATTTAGAATAGGTTCAGAAGCTGTCATCTGGTGTATTTCATGTATGTGGTGTACCACATCCATTCAAGGAAAAATTAAACTGGTTTAATCTGTATTTAACATCAATTTAAGATTTTGGATTACTTATGAATTGAACTGAGGGCTCCAATAGTCATATATTGTGTTTGAGTTAGACAGCTTCCAATTCAGGAACTTTTCTAAGTGTTTCCCTGCCCCTAAGGTATGACATGTGGGAAAAATCAAAATTAAGGTCAAATAAGTACTGTAGAAAGATAGGAATAACATTTGGCTCAGAATTAGCCCATGATAAATTTCCAGGATAAAACTACGTTATTTACTCAGTTCTACCAAAAAATAGGAGCATCTTGAAAAAACAATCTTTTTATTTATTTATTTATTTTCTCTTTCTTATGAGCTTGATATTGAACTTTTAAAAGCATTATACTGATATAGTTTTTGTCTATATAATAGATTCTTTGGGAAAACTCAAAAGTGTAGTAGACCACTATGAAACTTTTTGTTTAACTATAGAGTAGAAATCTATTTAAAATGTTCAGTTCATAACAGTAGTCTGTTTTCACTGACTTGCTTAAAACTTAAGGTTCTACACTTCAGAATTGTAAAATCTTACATAGAGTTTTTAATAAGTCTTGTTATTTGAACAAAGACTAGATTGTAGTAATGTTACTGGGAAGTTGAATCCCTCCAAGAAGAGATATGAATTATAGTTTCTTTTTCTCTTGAAGCATAAATATTACAATACATTATTTTTTGGACTTTTTGCATCTTTGACTCTATCTCAAGCAAGAAATCAAGAGTCTAACTTGAGTTCTAGAAAAATACAGTGCAATATGATACTAATAAGCTCCAACTAGTAGAAAAATTATTTCTATGTTTTTGTATTTATATCGATTATTTTTTATGTCAGTTTAATTGATCCTTCTCGAAACAATCAAAATATCTACCTAAAGCTACTGTGGGTTGCTAAACCAATTATCATGAGCTAGTATGAAAAAAATTGATCCAAGATGACATTTCCTGCAGCTGAAAATACAGTGCTTCTCTACTCCATTTTTACCTTTTCTATTAAGTTCCCCAATAAACCCTGTCTTCACTGATAAGTGAAGAATATCCTGAAACACTTTCTGAAGAACTAAGATAATATGAGTTTTCTCCTCAGAAAGTGTACACAGGTTTGCTTTGTAAAGAATATAGCTGAAAAAAATAACTGAAAACATAATATTTTAAATGTCTCTGTATATGCCAAACTATAGAGTTTATGAAGTATAACAGTAGTCATGTTAAACTTTCACATAATAATCACTTATGATTATTTTTATTTAGTTGTGCGCAGGACTAAGATACTCACATGCTTGTAATGAAATCTAAAGTGTTTAAATTAAAAAGTGTTTTGTGAAAATAATGGATGAGTGGAAAATAATCAACTAGTCATGAAACAGTAGCTAAATAATAAAATGGTGTCAGTGATGTTTAGGAAAGACTGAATTCAGAGTTCACCACCACTGTGCTGAGTTCTATAGTGAAGATGTCTATAACATTATAAAACAAATCTGGAGGCATATGAAAGTCATAAGTTTCTGCTTTAATGTTGCACCTCCCATAGTTTGTACTATCTAATAAAAAAAATAATCAATCTATTTATTTTTGCCAATGTACTTCAAAAAAAACTTGTGCATGAATCAGGCTGCCTCTGAAAAACAAAAATACATAGTATAACATAATTACTCATTCTTACCTTAATTTCACTTACCTTTATTCACCTGAATATTAAGTATCCAAGTTCCCTTAACAGTTAGTGCAAGAGACAGACACTCATACACTTCATTTTTTGGAATTGAAGAAGGGATAATCTCTTCATCCTTTCATCTCTGTTGTATTTTCGATCATGCAGGACCATTTAGATGTCATCTAACATCATTTGATGTTTAGATGTACCTCTTACATACCTAAACCTAAATTACAGTCACCTAAAAAGATGGAGTACTTGTTGGCTGCAGTTAATTTTCCTCAGGAAACTTGCTCATGCAGGGTGGTATAAGAACAGGTCAGACATGTCTAAGAAACTGGGTGCTTAATATCACAGAATCACAGAATCACGGAATGCTAAGTGTTGGGAGGGACCTTGAAAGATCATCTAGTCCATCCCCCCTGCCAGAGCAGGACCACCTAAAGCAGATCACATAGGAATGTGGCCAGGCAGGTTTTAAATGTCTCCAGAGAATGCCTCCACAACCCTTCTGGGCAACCTGTTCCTGTGCTCTGTCACCTTCACAGTGAAAAAGTTTTTGCTTATGTTTCTGTGGAACCTCTTACACTCCAGCTTACACCCATTGCCCCTTGTCCTATCATTGGATATAACAGAGAAGATCCTGGCTCCATCCTCCTGACACTTGCCCTTTATGTATTTATAAACATTAATAAGGTCACCCCTCAGTCTCCTCCAAGCTAAAGAGACCCAGTTCCCTCAGCCTTTCATCACAATGGAGATGCTCCACACCCTTAATCATCTTAGTGGCTCTGCACTGGGCTCTTTCAAGCAGTTCCCTGTCCTTCCTGAACTGAAGGGCCCAGAACTGAACAGAATACTCTATATGAGGTCTCACTAGGGCAGAGTAGAGGGGGAGGAGAACCACTCTCAACCACACACTTTCTAATATACCCCAGGATGCCATTGGCTTTTATGGCCACAAGGGCACATTGCTGCATTATGGTCATTCTGCTGTCCACCAGGACTCCCAGGTCCTTTTCCCCTATGCTACTCTCTAACAAGTCAATCCCCAACCTGTACTGGTACCTGGGGTTATTCTTTCCCAGATGCAAGACTCTACACTTGCCCTTGTATTTCATTCAATTTCTTCCTGCCCAAACCTCTAGCCTGTCTAGGTCTCTCTGGTGTGTCACCCAGAAGTGCAGTCTGCCTAAATGGTGGCTGACATCCTGACTTAAATTAGGAAGATGGCCTCCTGTGTGTAGCCATCAAGCATATGATTAGCATTTTGTAAAACAAAGAGCTGGGAATGAGGATAAAGGGAAATATAGTCTAACTGTATTTAAGAAAATAAGCTTTACAGGAGTTTTGTGAGTAGAGATCCAGAGTATGAGCTTGTACTTGTCATTATTTTTATGCAGAAAAGGGTGTTGTAATAAGTGAATAAGATGATGACAGAAAATGAGATGGTAACAGCCTGGTTGAGACTTATAGCTGTGAAGTTGGCTAGGAAAGAGGTTTATGCAAATAGATTTGGTGAGATATAGTTTGTAATCAGGTGTCTGAACTGACTTTTCTGCCTAGGTGTCAAATCTGAGTGACACTGCCACAATGAGTGAGATGTGAAGGGTTCATAAGGTGTAAAAACATGAGATTAAGAGTCCTGTTTTAGTGTGAACTCATGGATATATGTCAGCAAGTAGTATAGAATTTTTTATCTATTTATTTTAATGTTTTATTGAGAACTCCATTTGTTTTCAAAGCTAGAGATTGTTGTACAAGGACTACAGAATAGCCATAAATTTCTGAGACTTACAGATCCCAGTTATTTCCACTCTGCTGTTTCAGGCTTCATCTGATCAGAAAAGTCAAGTATAATTCAGATATCAGAAAAATTTGATGTTAAAATGGGATTGGGTTTTGACATACAACATTCCTTTAAAATGTGAAAATAACAAAAACATTTCTACACTAAAGTAATACTGTTGATGTTGTTTTCCATCTGTTTAGGGAGTTGCATCACTATTTAAAATAATTCTAGTATATCATAAATGTCTACAAATGAAGGTGAAAAATGATGGTGCAGAAATTTCTTCTAATAAAATGCAAGGAAATATTTATTTATATGAAAAATGCTTCTCTTGGAACATCAGTTATGATTCATCTGTTCAACTTTACTTAGGTTATATAATAGCCTTAATCTAGCAGTATAAGAAGAGTTGTACAGCAATTTACAAATTGATTCTATATCTCTGATGGCCAACTGAAGCTCTTATTGCCTGACTTCAGCATTTAATACACACAGGTAAAGTCAGTCTTGATAAATAAACATCTTTCAAAAATTTAAATTATATGTTTTTTAGCCGAACATTGAAACAGTTTAGTAAAACAGTGATGCAAAAAGGACAAAATAGTGACTAATCATATGTCTATTATCATACCAATATTCTTTAAAATCCAGACTACAAGAGGTTTAGAGAACACACTTTCTACTTGATTCAATGAATAATTTGACAAAATATTGTGCACTGGCAGGAGATTAGAGGAAATTTATTTGGTGGGAACCCACATTAACCTCTTGCTAATTGGTTTTCTTGACCTCCAAGACATACATGCTAGGTCTAAAAGCAACAGCATATGAAGTAGAATGTATTTTTCCACTTAGCTAACATCAAAGACCTTTTTTTTTTCTTTTTCTAAAATATTCTAAATGCACTGTTCTTAGATCTGTATTAATACTTACTGAAGTAATTCGGTGTAATATGAAACATAAGATTCCTAAATGTATAAGATATTAATGAGAAAATAGATATGGTTTTGAAAATATAAAAAAGCCTATGTCATTATATTCTATAGGAACAGGATAAACCCATTAAACATAAAAGCAATATGTGGAAAATAAATGTTTTGGTTGAAGAGGTTTTGATGGCCTTTCACAGAGATCATGGCAGATATGATGACCCTGTACTGATGTTGTCATCAGCTCTCGCTGAACTCTTCATATAAATAAAAAGAAGTAGAGAGACTAAGAGATTTGTTCTGGAACTGCTTTGATCCCAAAGTGTTTTGTGTTGCTGATATGTTTTTAGCAGCAGTGCCTTTAGAACTGGAAAATCTTGTCTCTTGACAGGAATCTCTGATTATCTTTTTTAATTTTATTCTTTTTTCACAGCTGGGCTCTACCAACCAGTCAATAGCCAGATGAGGCACATAGCACAAATATTTTTGTAATCACAATGCAGTAGAAAAGGCAAACAGTGCCAATTTCTATTCATTCCCCCAGTGAAAAGCTTGGCCTAATGAGAGCTTTGATTTTGCCAGCCTCATAGATGTTGGAAAGCTATCCTCCTGGACCACTTCCTGGACACTAAAATAACAAGTCTGAAATGCTCAGCAGACACACAGTTGCTCTGAGACAAATCTAATGGGGAATCCTCTGCTTGTGCAAATGACTCAGTTCAGTTCTTTTCCTAATTCCCAAAGTAAAAGAACATAAAACATATCATCAAACTGCATGCAAATCTACAGAGACCCATTACATGGTACACTTTACAGAAAGTGTATGTTATTCATGAAAATAAAATGCATAAAGACATAACCAGGACAGTGTTACTCTGTGTAATTTATGTACAATCAAACACAACACTGAGCATAGGAAACTGTTTGTATTTTTATTCTGCATCTATAAAGTTTTTGGTCTTGTTAGTCCCTGGAATCCACAGCTATTCAGCTAGCAAACATTCTTTGAATGAGGTATTTTAAAGCTAAAATTTAATATGAGCTAAAAAGACATCGACATGAATTGTCCAGACGTCTCCTTTGAGGCCACTATAGATTAGTTATACCTGAATCAACACCTTCATCTTCTCCAAAACAATAAGTGGACAATATTCATCTTCAGAATTCAGCACTGAATATTATTTTGCTAGTCCTGAAGGCCAGGATATCATTGCCTACATCAGGTAACTAGTAAACACAACCCAAATTAACCATACTTGAAACATTGCTCTTGAAAACACAATTCTATAAAGCCAGGAACTGTGGCATTACAAAAACTACAGAATGGATATAAAATTTGCAAACTTGTAAACCCAAGGCTGTAACAAGTTTTTACAGCCTCTGCTACATTGAAGATGTGAAGATGTCTATGTGAAAGGTGAAAAATTGACATTTTATGTAATTAAGAAAACAGTTCTATAGCAGGAAATTACTCATATACTACCAATATTGACATCATAGATGGAGTTCACTGCAATTTTAGTTAACATTAAGCAAAAGTGTTTAACATTTTTCATTGGAATCAAACAATATTTAGTATATAACGAAGAATTTAAATTTTTTTTTTGAGAGGGAGATTTGAACCTGATCCAATTAGATTTACCAGTCAAGTTTGATCAAATGCTTTCAGCAGCAAATCTGTCAGTGTATACTTGGTGCAAAAAGCTATCCTGGTGCTGGACATTTTGAAACCTACCCTGTCAGACATCTAAAAGTTGCAGGCATTCTTGTATAAAGCAGTGAGCAATATGTATGCCATTAATATAACTCATTAAAAGTGACTACAGTCAGTATGAAGATGTAGAAGAGTCAACATTATTATATCGGTGTTTTGAATTTGGTTAACATGTACAGGTCAGCTTGAAAGGACATGATCAGAAAGTTCTGTGTAAGAACTTCTGCATCTATAATTCTCTATATAGAAGTCATGCCTGTCTGAATTTCCAATGTTGTCATGACAGCTTTTCTGTTCCCACTTTTCTCTGTCTCATTCATTATTGACTTTCTAGTTGCTACAGCAATAAGTAGGCAAAGATGAAAATGATTGTAAAAAGTAACCTCATTTACTGCACAACCTTGAACATTTGCCAGAGCACTATGGCTCTTGAGTGCACAGAGTTACAGTTCTGTGGCTACATTCCACTCATTCCTAATACAGATCTTGGGCTGAAATAACTATTTCAATAAAAACTTCTCAATTGTTCTTGAAACTCTAGAGAAAAAAAGTCAATCTGAGAGAGGAGTGACTGTAAACTCATACATGGCAGAGTCAATGCAGGTGAATACAGAAACTTACAGAAACTAAAAAATAGAAATATTTATTAAATATATGTAAAATTAAATTTTTTCTTAAGTGCTCAAAACAGTTTAGAAGTAGAAGACTGAACATTCATGCTGTTGCCCCAACAGATACTCCATGTCTACAAATCGTTGAACATAATTAATGTTCAAAATCACATCTAACCTGACCTTGAATACTTCCAGTGATGGGGCATTCACAGCTTTTTTTGGAAAAACTGTTCCAGTGTTTCATCAGAAAACAAAACTATAACAGCTTTAAT
>WUAM01000161.1:808333-824409 GCA_024336885.1 Actenoides hombroni
TTCTGATAATATGGATGTGTTGCATATTGTCAAGAAGTTTACTTTTGTTTAATTATTCAACCTATAACATTTTTTTTAAACCATTGTAGATTTCTTTCTTATTTCAGTTATACTCAGTATACTTCTATCTTTTATTTAATCTAGCTCAAAATTCTCCATTTATTTCAGGATTGTATAACTATACTCAAAAGAAACCTAAACAAAAAAAAAAGAAACTTTCTTTCTATGATTTCCATCTGTATGTGATAACATCAGAATTGAGAACTTATGTAGTTTCATTTTCTTTCTTTCTGTATATTCAAATTAAAGCATACTCCTTTAGAGGAATCAATTCTGCTTAAAGATCAATCAATGGTTTTCCTTCTTCCACCCACATCTATGCCAGAGGTGACATTGTATATGTCATTTGCATATACAGCTGAGAAAATTCAAAATAAAGTGATTAAAAGTAAATTAAGTAAACAGTCCAGTCTGGACTCCTGGGTAATTAGAAAACATTGTTTTTGATAGTTATATATTATGCTTGTGCATGTACTGAATTTAAATGCCAATTATAATTTGCTCACTATTTAAATTTTATTTAAGGTTACTCACATTAGTTTACTTACATATTTATTTTAAAATATAAGAATACACAATATTGAGCACAAACTGTTCAACTGTGCTATACTATATATATGCTATACAAAGAAAAAAGAAAAAACAAAAAAAAGAAAGGAAAAAAATAGATTGCTAATCTAGATGAAACTCTTTCCAAACCACTTACATTGCTGTAGTCTTTATGGGAGTGTCACAGACCTCTGCTATTTCTACACAAAGTCTTCCAACAAGCAAGCGAAGAAAATATTACTGAGGGTCAGTTCTTAAAGAGACTTCTGGAAGTTCTTGAACCTGATCACTCCTGAACCTCCTGTATTGACTTTCCAAAGTTATTTCTGGGATTAAATGTATGACTAGGTAACTGTTAACCAGCAATTAAGATTAAATTCAGCTGCTGTCCTCTTAAATAGTTATAAACATTAAATCCTCTGGTTTAGTTCACAATAAATTTAAAACACAAAACAAATAAAAAACCATGAGAAGAATTAATAAAACCTACTTCTGAAATGCCTTTTTTTTCTAAAGAAGCTTTTCTTTTCCAGAATTCAGTATGGATGGTAAAATAAAACTGGCCTTAATGTGGATTATCTGCAGTGCATGAGCCCTCACATTCTTTCCAGAACAGACTGTCTCTACTTTTAACACTTTTTTTCCCAGCACTCCTTGTCTTTCAGAAGATCATAGGACCTTTGATGTGTGAAATCTCTGATAGGTTTATAGTTAGAACTGTAAAAACATTGATGCAAATCTTCTGAATTATTCATAAACAAATAATTTTATATAGACTGATGCTTGGCTCTGTAAGAAGTGGATCACCTGATAAAATTAAAAGAGCTGAACAGGAGTTCAACTGCATGCATTAAATGTCACCTTTTATTTAGACTTCCTTTAATGGAAATAAATTACAGTGTTTTGAGAACAGTTGATTTCATAGTAAGATAGATGTCTAACATCCTTGAAATAAATCATCTGATTTTCCTCTTCGTTCATAATAGAGATAGCTTGGATGAGTAGCTCCGACTATTTGCTTATCTTTGAAAGGCTAAGCCTAGGTGACATCCCTTATATCTAACATCATAGGTATATATCATTTGTAAGTGAACAGAAGTGTACAATTTACCTAGTAAATGAATCATACAGTTGTCTAGTTATTATACAGTGATCAAAATGGTTTTATATGAGAACAAAATATTTAACATTCCTCCATTATGTCTAACTATGAATTTTCTTAGATTTGTGTGATGATATGTTTTAAAGCATATGGCTTCTTTGGTTTGTTTATATTCTGAAAAATCTGTAATTAACAGTGACAAGTGATCACAACTAATGTAGCACAAACCACATCTCAAATAAGTATAGTTGGTTCAATATGTATATGGTTCAATACATTGAGAACAAATTGAACAACAACAAAAAATTCTGCAACTAACAACTTCTAAGTAGTAGCATAAAAGGCTACAAGCACTAAGACACAACAAAAGAGTCAATTCAGCAATGAATTATTCACTTCGAATTTTCTTCTCATCACTCCTCACAAATCATTTCTAGATAAAATTTTTGGAAAGCAAGCTCAGTTGATAAGTTTGTTGGAGTTTTTTTTCAGTTTTATGTCCTCTCCTCTCTCCACTTTCCAATCAGCTCTCAAATACTTGTGGGGAGATGTGATTAATAGATTCTCCTTTTTCTTTGCCCACTATAAGCAACTTCTTAAGCTGCTTCCCATACCTGCATGATATGAAACAGATTGATTAGTGATGCTTCTCCTCTCATCCAGCCTTTAGATTCATGCAGTAAAGTCTAAAGATATAGCACAGCATTTGCTGAAACAGCAAATGCAAAACTATGCCTGTAGAAAAACCAAGAAAGACTGCAGTGTGAGTCTGGAAGAAACAGGTTAATTTGGTATATCTGGGAAGACCCCAAACAGGGAAATTGGAAAAAAATTGGAAAAGAAGTGACAAATATGTGATGAAAAAAGACAACTGTGCTATGTTCTGTGAAGACAAAGGAGAAAAAAAGGTAGGAAAAAAAGAAAAGTATATGTGCATTGGGGGTAATTATTATGAAAATGCTGAGAAGATGCTATGTTTCCATTACAAATACAGTACTAATTGCCAGTCCTTCATTTACGTTTTCTCAAGAGTGTATAGCTAGAGAGTAGACAAGACAAGGATGTTCTAAACAAAGAATAGTAAAATGATAGTAAATTTATCAAGATTTTTGATATAAAATGGGAAAAGGAAGACATTTAGTAGAAGAAAAAATATAAGGATGAAGAGGAAGTTAAAAGTGATCAGTTAGTAATTAGGTAAAAGACCTGCAGAAACCATAATTATTAATTAAGAAATGCAAGGATAACAGAGTTGTAAGATTAAAAATGTCTTGTGGCCCAAATTCTTTCTCCTCAGTTCCTTAGTAGGCAGTGTCCTAAAATAACTGCTGGGAGGATTCAAGTCTAGAGCAGAAAAGCAGCATCAAAGTTGGATGTGAACTCAAAGGATGTATTGAAATGTTTGCCTGAAGAATAGCAAAATAAAATAATAATGACAGTAAAAAAGGAGAAAAAGAAACAAAGAAAATAGAATAAGATTTAATCTCTTGACTAAATATCTCAAGTGATTTCAGTGTATCTACTAGATGATCTGTCTCTTCATCTTATGCATAAATGGTGTTTGACATTTTTCCTACATGCTGTCATACACACTGACTGGTTAAGATGTCAAGAGATGAGATCAAAGCTCTTTAGTAAGGCTGACAAGGTCTTCCCATTCCCTCTCAAACTATATAAATTATCCTTATGAATGAAGGCTGCACATCCATGGCAAACATTAATTAGGAAAGAGACTCTTAAGAGTCCTGACTGGCTGGAACTGAACTCATTTTGCTTCTGTTCTAATTTCAAACCTGTGCAGTCAGACTCTGACTCTTCCACATTATCATAATATAAATTGATAGCATGATTCTGGAGTGCATCTAATCTATTCTAGCCACAAATAGGCAGATTCTCCATGAGGTCATGAATTAATGTGATGTTAATAAATTTGTGAGATGTTTCAGTTGTGAATGTCAGGCCCTTAACACTAGTTGTTTCACTCCATAGATCCACTTCTGTTGGTCTATACTAACTACATATGCAATCATAAAATGCTCAACTTATTTTGAGAAAAACTAGTACTCATAGTTGGTTCTTGTAGATACCATGTGTGTATCATTGAGTATCAACTAAGTATGCAAGTGTTGTCATTTGAGCCTATACAGTCAGCAATGAAGTAACCACACAACCAGTTGCTTGTTCCTATTTTCCTCTGGTGGGATGGGGAGAAGAAAATAAAACAAAAGGATCAAGAGCTGAGTCAAAAGACAGGGAGGATTCACTCACCAATTATGGCCACAGGCAAAAGACAGACTCAGCTTTGGGAAAAAAATCAATTCCATTTAAACAAACACACAACCAATTCACTAACTGAATCAGACTAGGACAATTATAAATACAACCAGATCTTAAATATAACTCTTCCTCCCATCCTTCTCTTCTTCCTGGGCCCAACTTTGCTACCTCCTCCCCATCAGCAGAGCAGAGGAGCAGGGAATGGGTGTTGCGATCAGTCCCAGTCTGTTCCATGTTGTTTCTGCTGCTTTGTCCTCCTCAGGGAGAAAACTCCTCACAGTCCTCCCCTGAAGCAATATGGCACCTCTCCAACAGGAGACAGTCCTCGAACTTCTCCAGCCTGTGTGTGTCTTTTCTGCAGGTAATGGTCATCCCAGTGACAGATTGCTCCAGTGCTGGTCTCCCTCAGAGCCATGGCCTCCTGTGGGACCAGTTCCCTGCTCCAGTGTGGGGTCTTCTATGGGCTGAAGATGGTATTTTTCTTCACTGTTGATCAATAAAGGACTTCAAGGCCTTAGCCTGTTGTCCCATTACAAGATGAAGGCGAAAGACTTCTCCAACATGCCTCTCCCCCTCCTTCTTCACTGACCTGGATTTTTTTTGTTGTTATGTATGGTTGTCTCTCTTCTGTCCCACTCCTCTCCAAACCAAAGAGCTCCCAAAACAAAGGAAATTGCCCAACATGAGTTCCCCTCTTAAATATGTTATTGCAGAAGTGCTGATTGGCTCAGCTTTGGCCAGCAGTCAGTCTGACTTGGAGCCAGGGGAGCTTCTCAAAGCTTCTTTTGGAGGTCATGCCAGTAACCTCCTCCCCCACTACCAAAACCCACCAGGCACCAATCCAACACATCAAACTATCTGAGGAGCTTGATTCATGCTGTGCATGGCCAGCAGCTTTTTCAGTGGTCCAGTGTCTTAAATCTTGCTTGATTCATATTATGAATTGTTCAATTACTCAAAATGCTCAACTCCCAATACCCAGGACCTCAGGCTTCAATAATTCTGCTGTTATATGGCTTCTGGTTTCTTGGGAATGTCAGTATTTGTTGACAGAAAACTTTGCTCCTGACACATATATCACATTTCCCACTTTAACTATCTGACTCTCTAAGGGCTATAAATCAAAGTTACAGATTCACCTAAGTTACTTCATACAGTGTTTATTATGAGAAGTAAACAAGCAGTGACTTCATTTGTTTAGCATGAGATTTTATCGCCTTTTGTATCTTAATTCACAAGTCCATTATTCTCAGTCTTTGACTTCTGCCTGATATGGAGCTTTGTAGTACAAGGAAGTTTCTATATTTTCCTCTATTAAACAGTAAACCAAAACTCAAATCCCCATCTTGTGTTGTGGAGTGGGAAATCTTTGTCATTAAAAAATTGTTGTCTGCCTTTCTTAGAGTGGTGG
This sequence comes from Actenoides hombroni, assembly GCA_024336885.1. NCBI lineage: Eukaryota > Metazoa > Chordata > Aves > Coraciiformes > Alcedinidae > Actenoides > Actenoides hombroni. The sequence continues at coordinate 813,733 of WUAM01000161.1, forward strand.
GTGGGAACAGCTTACAATCTTGGAGTATACAGCAGTAAAGGAAGGTTTTCATTTAAATAGTAGCTATTATTTCTTCTTTCTTTGAAGGCAGAGACATGTAACAGTCTGCCTGTGATTCTTCTGGGAAGAAGCTTCTGTTGTTACTTTTGCTGCTGTTCTCCTTCCTGAAAATATCTTTTCCTGAAAACCAAGGAACAATACATGTAGAAAGAAAAGAACATCACAATTATAAAGAGAATGTACTTTTTCTAGTTCTATCTCTTATTTGTGACGTCTCTGACAGAATGACAGACATAGACTTGTCCTGCACATTGACTCCAAGACCTAGGTAACATGTAACTTCAGACTTGTTGAGACATTTTAGATATATCAGCTATGTCACAAAGAAAATAAATTTATCTGGCTAAGGCAGGTTATTTTTTGGGTTTTAGAGGGGTTTGTTTTGTTTTATTTTTTTTAAAGTAAAATGAAAGATAAAGACAGAAAGAAGAAATATTGTGGAAGAAGTTATGGCAGAAGAGATGGTAGATGGTGGAAAACAGGAAGAGAGATCAAAGGAGGGATGGAGCAGTCTAAAACCTATCCTAAAACCTGAATATTGTCCTACTTTGAAACAGAGAAAGCACCTGAGCTTCTGTGTCTTCTGTCAGTTCTCTGGCAGTTTAAGTAGACTATATGATCATGGAAGATGTCCTGAGTGAAGTTCATGGAGAATGAATTTACGTATATATAAAACTCACATATAATAATAATTAACAATAACAATAACAATAACAAACAATAATATTGTATTATATTATGTTATAAATAACTATTATTATATAAATTAATATAATTAGCTTATGTTACAACAATAATACACGTGAAATAATGAATTTAAAAATTAGTCAGAAAACAAGACAAAGTGGAACTGGAAGGGAGAAGGGTAATATAGGGGAATAAGCACTTAAACTAGGATGGCCTAATCTTAGAAAGTAATTCTTAGCAAATAGTAATAGAAATTGTTGTAGGAACTCTAGTGACATGTCAAAATACCTAATTTTTGACAGTAAATCAGTCTTTAGCTGTTTATTTCATATTAGTTTGCACTCTTTCCTTTTTTCCAGAATCTTGTTTCCTAATGTCTATCATTCCATTTTGGTTCTAATTTCTCTGAGTTTAGAAAGAAAGTTTACTCAAGACATTTAGTTCAGAGAAACTTACTTTATGGTAGAAATACACTGAAAATAAATCCTAAATAATGGAAGAACAACAAAAAACATGCCCTAAAAAAGTGAAAACATAAAAATAATCTTTAAAATCAATAATCTTTAAATACCGTACCAGTATATTTTATATTAAATCTATCTTAATTACAGTATCTATCAAAAATACAACATAAATATATCCTGATTTATAAAGAAAAAGATAGAAAGTATCACTAGCAGGAAATGCTCTCTGAAATTATAGAATGCTAATGTATGTTTTGTGGGCTTGTGGAGGATATTAGTGGTTTTAATATATTTCCCCTATTACTTACATTTCCCTATCATTACAAATACTATAACCTTCACGTTCTACTGGGGCATTTTCAACTGGAGGCTGGAAATAAGTCTGTCATGAACCAACAGAAACCATTTCTCATAACTCTAACCACTAGCCTTCCTTCAGTGCATTATTGTTGTTCTGCAATTTCTTTTTTATGGAACTCAGATGCAGATTCTTCAGAACTTGCATTTGCCTACTAGCTAAAACAGTTTGATTAACTCTGATCTCTAAGAATGTTTATTCTTCACTGGTTTTGCACAACCTAATTTAAAGTTAACCGAGAAAAACAGTGTCATATTACTTACAGGTTCTCATTATTTATGCTGTAGGTGTCAGTTGTTCTCTGAAGGAAGTATTAACAGGCTCTTATTCTTCATATTTTTCGGATACCCCGACAGTGTTTACAGATTAGTCCTGTGTCTTATTCAGTTTCAAAGCTAATTAATTGTGATGAACACTAAAGACTGCTGTAAATTATTCCCCAGATCTATCAGAGGGTTACAACTAACATTCATATTTTTCAGCAGACAGGGGGTGGACAAGTCATCTCAAAAAAACAAACAACCCACCTTAAAAGGCATACATAATTTATATGTACGTGAACCTACTTGCGTCTTAAGCAACTACCCTTTAACAAACTCTGCAGTGCCAAGTGGCAGTGGATAGCCTTCGGGTGCTGCCATCTGGAGCTCCTTTCAAGAGTTGCCGTTACACACATATCTGCAACCTGGTATCTTTTCTAGTATGCCAGGACACTAGGGAAAGTAAGGTGTTCAGAGTTGTGTAATAATAGTGTGTAGATAGAAACAGATGGGACTCGAGATCTGAACAGATACAGTTCTTGATTAAAGACACTAAATTTCTTTTGCTCATCAGCAATGGCAGTTTGCTTACCAGCTAACAAAAAGTTTTAGAAAAAAAAGTTTGTATCAATGACAGGAAAATCAGAAGAGATTCCAGAGCTGCTGTTTTCAATTAAAAAATAATAATGAAGGATTCCTTATAATTAAACAAACTGTAGAATAATTTAGAACAAAGAACTTGGAAGAAGTACTGCAACTGTGAAGAAATGTGCTGCTGAATAGTATTTGTTTGCAAATGTTAATGATTGGCAGCCTGTTATACTGAAAGTAGACAAAATCAATACAGATATAAAACTCAAGAGCTGGCTGTCTCAAACATCTCTGAGTAGTCTGAAATAACAGTATTATTTAGTATTATTATATGCATGCCACTACCCCCAAAATGCCCAGACTAAGTTTCAGACATGAAGCTATTGATATTGAAAACTCTCAGAACAACAGGCAAGAAGGTATGAGGGACAGAAAAATGTGCTTGGCAAGTCCAAATATTGCTGATGATGGAAGTGACAGCTGTCTCACATCATTTTTATCACTGGAACCACTTGGAATTCAGAAAAGATAATCAAAGCATAAACCTAGTATGAATAGGTACAAACAATAAGAAAGTTAAATCCATAATGCTAAAATGCTCTTTTCTTAGTAAAATCAAATGCTTAGATTGAGACACAGTGATTAATAAATATTTTTTTAAGAGACTTTTAGCAACAATGTGTTTTAGAAAATGTTGAAAATAAAAATGATGAGATGGTTTCTGACAATACGTATTTTCTCTGGAGGAACATATTTTTTATTAAATTTGCCTTTGGAAATAAGCATTTACTCTAGAACAGAATCAAATAATCATTACAAATTTTCTTTTTTTCTGCTTTTCCACATTCCTGAACATCTAAATAATTTTCAAGTAATGGTCTTCTATAGTGAAGACTTCAGAAAGTAGAATGCGCATTTTCCACTTAACTATCCTCTTAACTAGTCTATGAATTATTTCTCTGTTACTGTTACTTTTTTTTCTAGGAAACATCTTAAGATTATTTGATAAATTAGAATAATTTTTACATCTCAAAAATATTAGAAAGTGGAAAATAGATACCAAATCTACATATAAACATAAATGAATATGCTTTATGTAAAATAATGTAACTCAAGTTGCCCAAAGTGTTGGACATTCTGACTGACTGCTTTCAGTTATTGTTCTTTTCCCTCTTGCTGTGATGGGGATAGTCAACAGACTTCCTCTTTAAATTTGCTTTTATTTGCAGATGTCATTTCTGTGTGTCCTGGTTTGAGTTCTCACTCAAAGCAGGACACTGTGTCTGGGATATTCATGGCTTTCCTGAACATACATGAAAATATACTAGTAACTACTCTAAAGCCTTGATCAAGATGTTGGGAAAATGTGCTGACTTCACAACCTCAGTGCAGGAGAGATACCAATAACCACAGTTCTCACTTCTGTAGGACAGGAGAACCAACAGGTCATGTATTCCTCAGGAGTTCATTTTATAGATAAGATTTATTTCACTACTAGATGATAAAAGGATAGTTCAAACTGAAGGGGACTTCAGGAGATCACCTGCTCAATTGCCTACTCAAATCAGGAGCAGTTATGAGGCTCACTGCTGGTTCACACACAGCTCACTGTCTGACACAAACCCTAGGGCCTAGTGCAAGACTTGGCATTTGTCCTTGCTGATTTTTGTAAGGTTCATTCCTTAAGCCTCTCAGGGTCCCTTCAGTTGACAATCTGCCTTTGAGTAGATTCACTCCACTTTGATGTCTTATGCAAGCTTGATGATCGTGCCCTTTGTTGCCACTTCCAGGTTATTGATAACTACATCAATTAGGACAAGTCTTAGGCTAGGCCCCTGCAGTACTCCTTGCCATCATCCAGATAAACTATAGCCCATTAACAACTGTCTGATCCCAACTGTATAAAGTTGGTTTTGCTCAGCTGGACCACCCATACAAACTACAACATCGTAACTTGGATGCAAGAATATTGTGGTGCCTGGTGTCAAAATCTTGCTATAGTCAAGGTAAATAACATCCACTGCTCTGACCTAATCATAGAATTTTATCATGCTGACTGCTCCCAATTGCCTTCTTCTCCTTCATGTGACCAGATATGTGTTGCAAGAAGACTTGGTCCATTATTTTCCCAGGCAGTGAAGTGAAGATGCAGTTCCCCAAATTATCTGTTTGGCCCTTTTTGAGGACAGATGCTACCCCATTTTTTTGAGCAGTTTTCAAGGATGTCCCTCAGGCTCCAGAAGTTTTCAAAGATTATAGTGCCTTTTAGGGACAGCTCTCTCACCACTCTTGGATAGAGTCCATGTAGTCTCACAAACATCTATGGCTTCACTGCTTGCAGATAATCCCTGACTCAATCCTCATGTGCTGCAGCTCACAGAATCAGAGAATCGGAGAATCACAGAATGTTTGGGGTTGGAAGGGACCTTGAAAGATCAGCTAGTCCAACCCCCCTGCCAGAACAGGATCACCTAGATTAGGTCACACAGGAACATGTCTAGGTACTGGGTTTTGAATGTCTCCAGAGAAGGAGACTCCACAACCTCCCTGGGCATCCTGTTCCAGTGCTCTGTCACCCTCACAGTGAAAAAGTTTCTCCTTGAGTTTACATGGAACATCCTGTGTTCCAACTTGCACCCATTGCCCCTTGTCATATCACTGGACATCACTGAGAAGAGCCTGGTTCCATCCTCCTGACACTTGCCCTTTACGTATTTATAAACACTAATGAGGTCACCCCTCAGTCTCCTCCAAGCTAAAGAGACCCAGCTCCCTCAGCCTTTCTTCATAAGGGAGGTGTTCCACTCCCTTAATCATCTTTGTAGCTCTGTTCTGGACACTTTCAAGGAGTTTCCTGTCCTGTTCTTCCTGAACCCTGCCTCCAAGCACAGAGGCCTGGGAGACCTTCTGATGGAGTCCCAGGCAAAGAAGGCATTGAGTATCTCAGGCGCATCTGTTGTCACTACTACACACAACAATAAGCCAACATTTTCCTTGTTCAGCCTTTTACTGCCTAATGCAGAAATAAAGATCTTCGTGCTGCCAGTGGTCATTTATAGCTGTTAATTGAAATTATGCTTTCCTAAATTTTTTTTCAATTTTTTTTTCAGCATTGCAGCTTTACTTTGAAATTATGGCATTTAGTATATTGTCCAATTAATCTTGCTCTGCTTTGGTTTGGTTAAAGAAGTTATTATAATACATTTAATGAGGTAGTAGACAGATTTAACAGAGGAAAGGAGAGAAGGAATCAGAGTTGTTTCCAGTGGCTGTCATAACATACTCTTTCCTGCATCAGGTGACTCAGTGACAGCTCTGTATCAGGACTGCGTATCGCTCTCATTTGTAGTTACAGTGGATTCTATGGAAAGAATTATATCATGATCATTTATTTCCTGCCAGACTGATCTGTTATAATAAATATTGACCTTTAACATGTCTTCTCCAAGCCATGTAGTCTGCAGAAATGTGGATGACATATGCAAGACCTTTCAAGCAGAGCTATGCATATAGGTCTTGAAAAACTGAAACTGTCTGAAAAAGGTTCAGTGACTCATTCAGAAAATTTTTACTCTCAAGAAAACAGGTTTTCTGGGGATAAAGTGTCAATGTCTTTACACTTTGGGGTAATCTTCCTTCATGTGTACTTATTCAGGACAATATCCTCTAGAGATATTGGAAAATTTTTTTGTTGCTTTTTTTTTGTGTGCGTATGCGTGTTTCTTTTTAAAACTTCTTTTACATTAACACTCAGGACCTTTCCCTGTCACTACTCTACTCAAAAACTTACTTTTCTGTGTCTGTCTGATACTTTAAGCTTAATTTTTCCCCTAAGCACAAAGGAATAAGACTTATTAAGCTCAATACTGGACTGACTGCATTTTCTATTCTTCTTGTCTTCTGTGTTATGTTGAAGGACACTTCAGGCTGTCTGAAGCTAACAGCATGGTTTTGTGATTGGAGCGTCTGATGGCACAAAGTACCAAATGTTCCAATATGTCTTCTATTATTTTCTCGTATCAACACAGAAGAATTTAGATTGAATGTACCTTTCATATCTGAAACTGCCTATGTGTATTTTAAAGTGTACTGAAGTTTTGTTTTAGATGCTGAAGATGTTAAGGAATTCACAGCTATTTTTCTCTCATTTTATCTAGGAGGTATAAATAACATAAAGAATATCAGATGTTTTTTGAGGCTGTCATGGACTTCAGGCTACACCTCACGAATAGGGCTAACTTAACCACCCTTTATGTTCAAGTGAGAGATGACACGCCATCTGAGGCTGAATTAGTACACACCACAGCTCAGGCAAGGAAATGTTCAATGATCTACGCAGAAATTTAGCGTTCTGTGCATTAGGAAGCAGCAGGATAAAAACGAGATTAAAGCAAGCATGCATTTGTTTACACAGCACTGATTTGAATATGAGATGTGAATAGAATGTGTACTGTTGTTAATTATGTATAGGCAGATTCAAAGTGAAAACAGTGGTAAATAATGTTTGTTGCACTAAGCCACTGGCACAAACATTGTCAGAAGATGAATGTCAATTGGCTGAGAATTGTCCTTCCATCTGTTCTTAAGAGAGTGATAAGTTCGGCATTTATATTGAAAAAAAATTAATCATTAACTGCTTTCTTTCCAAAAATTCAGTCTTGGCTGTTACATAGGTAATGAGCACGTAGTACATCAAGTCAAAGAGAATTCACTTTAATGCTGAAATATTAATTTTAAATATTTTAAACAGAAATATTTTAAAAATTGTATAAGTAAACTGGTTAGTTAAAGGTTGATAAAACTGAAAGACATAAAAGAAATGAAGAGAATATAAGTACTAAATGTGATCAGTTAATGCAGTTTTCAGGAGTATTTTCTCTAGAACCTTCCCAGCGCTTCAGATGAGGCTGGCCGAGCCCTGTGAAATCTTTCTTGCCTTTCTTGGGGATTGGAATGATGTTTGCTTTCTTCCAGTCCTCAGGAACCTACCGTGATTGTCATGACTCTTCAAAGGGTTTTCAGAGTGATTTCTCAATAACAACAGACAGTACTTTTAGGGCTCATGGGTACATCCCATCAGGGGCCATGAACTTGTGATGCCCAGTTTGTTTAAAAGCTCCCTAACCCGATTCTTGTCTACCTCTCAGTGGAATCTGCCTTCTCTGAGACTTTCCCTCTGGTCTCAGTGGCCTGGAATTCCTTAAGTCCAGTCTTTCCAGTAAAGACCAAAATGAAGAAGACATTGAGTACCTCAACCTTTTCCATGTCCTTTGTCACCAGGTCACCTGCTTCAATGGGTCCCTAGTCTTCCTTATCCTGGTGTACCTGTAGAAGCACTTTTTGTTGCTCTTCATGTCTGTTGTCATACTGAACTCCAGGCTGGCTTTGGCTTTCCTACCCCTGTCCCTGCAGGCTTGAACAGTGTCTGTATTCCCCTGGGTATCCTGTCTTTGCTTCCACCTCTGTTATTCTTCCCTTTTATGTTTGAGTTTTGTCAGGAGTTACTTGCTTATTCACTTGCTTGTAATCTTTGTTTGACAGCCTGCATGTTCTAGACTGTTCTTGAGATTGGAGGAGGTTATCCTTGAAAACAAAACATTGTTCTGGGACCCTTTTTATCTCCAGTACCATCTTTGAAGTAGTTTCTTTCAGTCCTGCTTTTTACCTTGTTTCCCCCCTTCAGGATCCTGAACTCCACCAGTCCGTGGCCACTGCAGGCAAGGCTGCCCCCAGCCTTTGCATTCCAAATCAGTGCTTCTTTGTATGAAGTCCAGCTGAACAGTATCAATACAATCAACATAAAGACAGTTGCTAGAATATTTTTCAGCTAACCTGAAACTGGACACTTGGCATCAGATTGACTAAATAGGTGCATAGATCCACAAGAGAATCCTTCCCACAAGGCTTTGTTAGTTACTGGGGCTTTTTATTTCATTTTACTCTTCAGGAAATAGTGATTCCATCTATAGGATAACCATTTTTTAAAATGGATTAGAATATTTTCAGCTATAGAAGGCATTGTATTGAGAAGATATTATGGACAGAACTCTGCTTCCTACCTTCTGTTTTTTAGTTAGTGGTTCACAATCTAGGATTGTTGTCTACCTATCCTGTGACATTTTATATGTCAGAATACCCCTTTCAAAAAAAATTAATATAGAATTAGGTTTTTCCCAACACAAAAGACACAATGTTTGTGAGGAAAGACAGGTAGAAGGCAATAATTTTTTCCCTTTTCATACTCTTCTTTTGAGGAAAAAAAGGAGAATATCAAAGGATTTCAAAAATGTGGAGTATAACCTGGATCGATAGTCACCATAATTAATGGAAAGTAAACATACAGGAATAGAAATTGCAGTTCATTTAAGCTACAGCAGCAGTTAAATATGTCAAAACAACCCAGGTAGATGACATTGGTTAGTTTACTCTTTCAAATGTTGCAGACCTATTGAAATATTCCTCAAGAGTAAGACATAAGTTGGAACAGTTTCTTTACTTCAGAACAACAGAAAATATCAGACAGGAGATGGAGTGGAGAACTGGAAGAAAGCCAACAATCAAATTCAACTTCTGCAATGAGTTCCCTGTACCTAACCTGGAAGTGGACATAACCAGTTTGATGTGCAATATACATATAAATTTTCAGTTCCAGCATCAATCACTGTTTTTACACAACTGACTTTATCAGGATCAAAGGATAAACCACAGCTCAACATTCTCCAGTAAGTCTTTTTAACCACCAAGTTCTGTGAAGAAATAGTATCACTTATTAAAAAACGCATCATTTTTTTGTCTGACAGAGGTCTTACCCACCAGATACTTGTGATGCAGCATTTCCCTTTTTATCTATCATAGTATCAGGTATCAAAAGTAATCACATTATTCAGAGCTTGTAGCATATTTTCAAAAATATCTAAATCTTCAGGCAGAAAGATCTGAATTTCAAGCCATGTACTCTAAAGTTGTGCTTATTTCTTTTCCTTCCAAGTCTCTTGTGTTAGTACTTGAAAAAAGAGAATGTTTTCTGGTTTAAATATAAGTGATACCTTTGTTGTCACCTCATATGGTTAATCAAGTAGGAAGCAAAGAGGAGCAAATAAACATTTATTATTGTTGTATACTATTATTTCTTTTCAAGGAATAATTCCTTTTCAAATTGCTAATGAAAAATCTGAATTTCTTGGATTATGTGTGCCTGGGGAGCTTTGTTAGCATACAAAAATCCCACTACTTCAACTATATATGATTACAGTGAACATAAATATTTTTAAGGAAAGGTTTCAATGGTATGCTTTACTAATAATACTAGGTGATGAGGAATAATTAAAAATGAAAAAGCATAGGAAGTCGGTAGATATTTGTTCAGGATGGAAATTCTAAAGTTCAAGGCTAAAATAAGATATGAATTATGCTTATTTGCACAAGGGCAAGGGAATATATAATTTAACCTTTACAGATCTATTTCAAATAGCATTTTACACCATGAAATATATTCAGGTTTTCTGGAAACTGCTCATGTTCTAAGCATACCTATAACAGGGGGTTTTACTGATGCAACAATTTGGAAGGATAATTTGGAGCAGTTAAAGCCATTACAGGACACATGCAGAAGAACAAAGTCACCAAGAAAAGATAAAGAAACATTAATGCCTTTCTCTTGATGGTATACTCCTCATGAAAGATACATCTATATCAGTAGCATTGTATTTGAATATAGATCTCTAATTTTCAACAGCATTGTCATTATTAACTTCATTTCAAATAAATGTAATATCTCTGTTTTTTAGACTAAAATCGTATGTTTAAATGCCCTCAGAAAAAGTGAAGCAGAGCAAGAATATCTTGAGGGGGCAAGTTCTGCTTACTCGAGATTAACAGACCCTCTTCTCAGAATATTTTATTTTCAGGACTGAAATAAGTTATTTGTGTCTTAAAGACACTGAAGTAATTAAACCTCTATTTGCTTATAATTTATGTTTATTCTTGATAATAACTTATAGTAGTTTCCACTTTGCAGCTTTTTTCTGTTAACAGTCTTTGCCTCAAGCAACCTATAGAAGAAAAAATATTTTTAATTTGAATGATATGTTTACTTACTCTTCTTTTCATACATTTTTTACTTGCCCACTGTAGACCACCAAAGCTGATCATCCACAAAAGGAGATCTATGAAGAACTGCAACAACCAAATCTTTTACGAGTTTCCTATACTTAAGATCAGTCTTTATCCTCAGCCATAAAAGTTTTCTCTAATGGTC
>WUAM01000161.1:834744-847675 GCA_024336885.1 Actenoides hombroni
GCCCTTTCCTTCTTTCCTTCAATGGGAGAAGAAAAATTTAATAAATTATCTTCTGTATTGTTTTATAGTATGTTTTTATGTTTTACATTAGATTAAAATTATTTGGAAATTAAGTTCATTATTTAAATGCTAACTCTTATTAGAAATACAGTGCTAATAAAGCCTGAGGTTTTATTAACTATATACAATTAATGACAAATGAGAATAAACTTTTACATCTGATCAGGAAAATATCATAATGTGATAAAGGCCAGTCACACTAACTTACTACCATCTCAGAGTATATTGTCTCATCTGATTTTCGGTGATGACTCTTAGCAAAACACAGTCTTATTCTTTTTATTTTATGGATTTGCATCAAATACAGATATCTGTATGACATGCTAATGTAAAATACAAGTTCTAGTATGTAGACATTCTTAAAATTTGAATCTATCCTACTAGAAGAAAAGTAATATTTTCTTCACAGTGGATTAAAAACTTTTCTTCTAAGTACTGGTACTGGAACAAATCCAGTATCAATATCTGTGATAATGCCAGGAGTCTCACTGAGAAGATAAAACAATCAGTGAAAAGGAGCAAGAGATAAAGTTCTTGTTAATACTTTAAAAGCTCAGGTCAAAATACATGAATCCTCCAAAGAAGTGGATAGCTTTACAGATATTAATAATATCAAAATTTACTTTCTCAGTCATAAATTGTTATTAAATAATGGTAGACTGTCCATTAAAGAGAAGGACGACATGTATATGTATTAGTATGGTAAATTTGAAGTTTTAAGCAAGGATCAGGAGTACAGGGTAACAAAGCCTGAGAGGTGAATAAATGCAAAATTTTTGGAAAATGTTCTCAGCCTACAACAACAGAAAGAAAAGGAAAGAGATACATCCATTAAATATTCAAGGTACCATGACATGAGTTTCATGCAAAGCTACTTAAGCAGAGATCAGTGAAACGGAACACAGTACTGAAGCTGCAGCCTCACCAGTGCTGAGTACAGGGGCACGATTACTTCCGTGATCCTGCTGGACATACTGATACAGGCCAGGATGGTGTTGGTCTTCTTGGCCACCTGGGCACACTGTTGGCTCATGTTCAGCCAGCTGTCTACCAGCACCCCCAGGTTCCTTTCTCCTGGATAGCTTTCCAGACACTCTTCCCCAAGTCTGTAGCATTGCCTAGGATTGTTGTGACCCAAGCGCAGGACCCAGCACTTGGCCTTGTTAAACTTCATAAAATAGACCTTGTCCCATTGAGTCAAACAGTCCAGATCCCTTTGCAGAGCATTCCTACCCTCGAGTAGATCAACACTCTCATTCAACTCAGTGTCGTCTGCAAACTTTTTGAGGAAGCACTTATCCCCTCATCTAGATCATTGATAAAGATATTGAACAAGACCAGCCCCAAAAATGAGTCTGTGTGGCAGGTATGTCAGGATTTTGGATGATCTGAGGAAAATAAATTCACTGTCTATACTTCAATGAAGTGGAAAAAAGAAGCAGAGGTAGGAATAGACCAATGTCATGGTTCATTCCCAGACAGCAACTAAGCCCCACACAGCTGCTAGCTCACTCACCCCTCATGGAATGGGGGACAGAATCAGAAAAGTAAAAGTGAGAAAACTCTTGGGTTGAGATGAAGACAATTTTATAGATAAAGCAAAAGCCACACACAAAAGCAAAGCAAAATAAAGAATTTATCCAATACTTCCCATCAGCAAGCCATCTCCAGGAAAGCAGGGCTTCATGGTGCCTAACAGATGCTTGGGAAGACTAGCACCTTAGCTCCAAACATCCCCTCTTCCTTCCTCTTCCCTCAGTTTTATATGTTGAGAATGACATCATATGTTATGGAATGTACCTTTGGTAAGTTGAGGTCAACTGTCCCCCTCCCAACTTCTTGTGCTCCCCCAGCCTACTCAGTGGTGGAGTGGGGTGAGGAACAGAAAAGGCCTTGACTCTGTGTAAGTACTGCTCAGCAGTAATGAAAAAATACCTGAGTTATCAACATTGTTTTCATCAAAAATCCAAAACATACTCCCATACAAGCTACTATGAAATTAGCTCTATCCCAGCCAAAACCAGCACAATCTGTAACATGGATTTGACATCAGTATATTTAACACCCTTCTGTGGAAGTACTGACCAGCTGAAATTGGAGAAATGAACTAAAAAATAGAATGAAATCCAACGGTGACAAATATTCAAATCTATACTTAAAACTACATACATATGGCATAGGCAGTAAAAAACTAAGCAGGTAGAAGATTAACAGGAAATGGATGTAGAGAATGAGTCCTTTAAATACTTTTATAAAACTTACCCTTGCTCAATACCAATAAGGCTGCATCTGAATCACTTTTTGACCCTGAACTTCACAAAAGCTGTGAACTATGTGGAGTGCCCAGAAAATAAGAACGTGAGAATGATCAGTAGCATAAAAATGTGACCTATCTAAAACAAATAAGGAAATAGGTGTTGCTTAACTAGAAATTGATAAAACTTGAAACTGTAAGTTTCAGGAAAAGGATTAGATTTATTCTGATCCCTGGGACTCAAAAAAAAATAAATATAAAAGTTATTATATTTCATCAACAGAGAATCCTTTCTTTTGAAGCAGCTTGATATGTAGGTGTCTCATCCCACTCAGTGGACAATGAAGGAGGTCAATATTTGTGATCCCCAGAAAGAGGCTGTCTCTGCACAGCATGGCAGCTGGGGTGACAGAGTCATGACAATGACTCCGAGGAGCAATAACAAAACAATGTATTAGTTCTCCCTAATGAAACAGTCAACAAACGGTATGGATAAAGGTGTTATTTTCATAAGTGATTATTTTACAGTGCAACTGAATTTCAAGGAAAAGCAAGAAAGAGTTATTAGAAAAGAGGAAAATATAGGGGGAGTGAGAGAATGAGTAAGAGACAGAGAGAATAAGATAAAGAGAAAAGGTTGTCACCACCCCATGGATCCAGCGATGTCTCACTGGATCAGTCGAAGTCTTCAGTTCTTCAGTGGTGGGTGCACCACAATCAGTATTTTTCTGTCCCTTTATACCCTTGAGATATCTGGGTGGCATTCCCAATTTCCACAGGAGGTGGTGTTGATTTGCTTGAGCCCCATGAGCTAGAAGTAGTGTGGCTCCTGCCATCCACCTCCCCCATGGCACAGTCAGCAGGAGCACTTCACTAAAGAAAAGACAGTGTTTCACCTATGCAGAACTTATCTCTTCCTTTTGTTAAAGCATATCTGCAAGGAACCAAAGGGGGAGCACAAAGACATTGGGAACAATCAAAACTTCTCCCATCCAGACAAGTCTTTCCAGACCTTATCACCACACAAGGCTTAAGGCACACAATAGCCCAGATCTTACAGTAGGTTAGGAAGGAAACTAGAAATCCTGCATGAGAAGTGTATCAGAAAGGTTTGTAAGGCAAGTGTAGTGATTCTGACTAGAAAAGCATTCTACATCAAGGAGCTAGTGGTCACATAATACTTTAACGAAGTATGCACAAGTCTGTGCTCTCCTGCATGTCCAGAGTGGTCTTCAGTTTGTGCTACCCTTGGCTGCAGGATGAGGTCACTAACCTCAGTGTAGCAGAGGAGCCCGCAGGCAGCTTCCATTTGGTACCAGGCCATGTGTCATGGCCTCTCCTTTAACTAAAAGTGCAGCAAGAAATTCTTATGCAAGCATCACTTCTACTTGACTGTAAGAAATGATGGATAGAGTTGTTTCTTTGCAAGAAAATCCTATAAAAGCTTTACTGAATGAAATTGGAGAGTCTCTTCTATGGATGGGGTCTACCCAGCATGCTACCTGTGGATAAGATGCTCACACAATGCTATGGCTCCCGGGGTTCTCAACATCTAAAGGGACATAAGATTATCTAAAGTATTTTCTCCTTACAGTGTCAGCTCTAATAAACAGCATTTTAAAAGATACCTTACAGAGTGTCTTTCCTGCTGGCAACAGAATGGATCAGCACTTCCTGGTGCAAAACAACAAGTAAACCAAAAATAAAGTGGAAACAAAAGGAGTTTAAAAACCCCACTTGCCAGATGCATATTGGAATAAGCACATGTGGATTTTTTTATTCTTCTTCTTCTTTCCTCTCTTGTGTCTTTTCTAACATGCTTTGTTGTCTGCTATACTTAATGCAAATAAAAATGCGTATTCACATTTATCGTAATTTGATTTAGACTAAGGATATTTTCAAAATGAATACATTTTATTTCCGCAAGGTTATGGCAAATCCATGAAGTTGAGAACTAAGACCCTTTTAAAGGTTCTTCAGCTCTCCATGCATTCCCTAGAACATCCAGCAAAATTTCATCCCACAGATAGTATTGCATAGGAAGATTTGATCACCAGTAAAATCAGGCAGCAAGGAAGAAATGTCATCCAGTGAAAAAGAATCATCCAGTGTAATATTTGGCTGAATGCAATGTAGTGAGAAGCTCACCAGAATTGCATGCATAGCTGGGGTACTTGTCACACTTTCTTTGGAATCTGAAAGGGCATAGAAGAGTAGAGTACAGGGTATGACCTTGTACTAGGAGATAGACGAAGATTTTCTAAAGACCCTTCCAGCTTTAGGATTGATTATGTGAAGGACGCTCTCATGTATCTTTTTTAAAACATAGGTAAAAAAAAAAAAAAAGAAAGGATTTTTTGTTTCTGTGTTTCTGTATTTCTGTACAGTATACCTATAGTTACTTCATTTGTATTGCTTATGACTGGATTCTCAAAAATGCATTCTTTAACTCTATGTTTTCTTTGGCATTAAAAGTAGTTCAGAAAGACAGACAAAAAACAATCTGTGCTATTCTTCTGGTAATGTATATTCTGATTAATTCTAGGCAATCTTAGGAGTAACTTGATCATCCAAAATAATTTTCATGAGCACCTGAAGAGTAGTAATGTTCTTCTCTACAAAGCTATAGAAGCAACATGCTCTTATAATTCTCACAAAAGGGTCAGTGAGGAAAAGGTGTCTTCAAATGACTAACACTAACAACAAATACCTGATAAAATAGAAAAGTACAGAGTGAAACCTCTGATTTTTTCCTGTTGTGTATCTTTGACCACGTAATATAAATGTGAACTAAAAGATATACCCAAAAAGCTTAGGAAAAAAGTGTTTTCATTATGTAATCATTTGAATATGTAAAGCTTCCAAGATTGAAAAAAGAAAACAAACAAACAAACAAAAAGCAGGAACCAAAACCTTTTGTCACTAGTATGTATAGAGAAACTGATTTTATTTTCATTGTTGTACTTGGTTTATATTAGGAAGTGTTCTCATTTCTCTTTTGCAAAACATTATTTCTCCTCCTATGGGAAATCTAATAGAATCTAGTTAAGAAGTTATTTTCCCTTTGGATATTCTCAATTTGTTTTCAGTGGAGCAGGAAGAGAATGGATTTTTTTCCTGTTATATGTTAACAAGAATTTGCTTCTTTACATACACTGACATCGTTATCATTTTTCCTTTACAGTGACTGCTGTTTTGAGAGCACTTAACACTGTGCAGAACTCCCCACATTGCTATGCACAAACATAAAAAGCTTTTCTGACCATGTCCTTCTTCGGTCTTCTCCAAATCTTCTCTTTTCATAGTAGATCTTAGAAATTATGTACCTAGTCGAATTGCCTCTCAATTCTTTAGTATGCCTTAAAGTGATACATAATTTTATATTATAAAAATATGGAGAGCTGACTGCGGAAACACACAGTGTTTCCACCTTAAAGAATTTCTACTGTGTTAATACTGATTTCTACTAAAGCTTCCAGGAAGACAGGTTTTGTAGACTTTTTTTTCTCCAGTACCATTTCAAAATTTGAAAAGGTGTTTGTTTGATGACTTGTCTGTGCACTGCAATATTAGGCTTGAACTGTAGCTTCTCTTTCATATCTTGTATATCTAATTTTATTTTCTGTGATCCTCCTTTCTTCCTCTTTGCTGATATTTTCTTTGTTCTTTTGCTTTCCCCATCCCTATGCTTTGCTCTTCTAAGACTCGTTCACATTCATTTGTCATTTAATCCCTGCCTATGCTGCTGCCTGTATCTTTGTTGTCATAGTTCTGATGTCTCTCTACTGGTTATCTTTTTATCTGGCTATCTGATTTTGTTTAGCTTTTAGTCTTTTAAATTCTCTCCATTCCTTGAGTCTCTTTTAATGTTCCCTTAGTATTGCTTCTTGTTATAGCTCTCAATCTTCCACGGAGCAGTGTCAAAGCTGACAGGGACCATCACTTATTAAATTTAAATTTAAAATAATAATAAGTAGTCACTTTTTTCTGCTGTATTATGTAAAGTACTATGTGAAGTATGTGATCAGAATTAAAGATGTGCAGCACAGTAGAGCCTTATTTGTGCACCTGAGATATTCAGATATTGCAATGGATGTTTGTGACTACACTGAATCATTCAGGGGTAAAATTTTTGACTGTTTATGAACTCACTTCTGCTTGCCATTTACTCTGAGAATTTTTATGCATATTTGAGCTATTTAGAAATTTCTGGAGGATTTAATTTCAATGTAGAGGTGATAGCCTAGAAGATTTGGCAAATTATTAATGCCTATTGCCCCATGGAAAAGACAGGCTTCAAACTGGTCTACTCCTTTCCTAAAATATCCTCTTGTATAAGTGGATGAAACTAACATGTATGCAAATGTCAGATGTGAAGAAATGACAAAGAAATAAACATGTATTAGAAATTATACACCACGTTTTGATGTAGGTGTAAGAATAAAAACTAGGGAGAAGCCTGAAAATAAACTTTTAGCATATCTGAATTCTATTTAGACTTCCTTAGTTTTTCTGTCTATGTTTATGTACCCAGTTTAAACTACTTCCTGATGTAGGAATATAAAAGTTTCCTCCAGAGGAGGAACAAAAAAATGATCAGAGGAATGGAACACCTCTCCTCTGAAGAAAGGCTGAGGAGTTGGGGTTGTTCAGTCTGGAGAAGAGAAGGCTCTGGGAAGCCCTTATTGCAGCCTTTCTGTAATTACAAGGGACCTATAAGAAGGATGGGGACAATCTTTTTATCAGGGCATGTTGTGATAGGACAAGGAGTGATGGTTTTAAACTAAAAGAGGGTAGATTTAGACTAGATATGAGGAAGATATATTTAACAATTAGGGTTGTTAACAATGGAACATTGTTGTCCAGAGAGGTGGTAGCTGCCCCATCCCTGGAAACATTTCAGGTCAGGTTGGATGGATCTCAAAGCAACCTGATCTAGTTAAAGATGTCCCTGCTTCATGCAGGGGGGGTGGGACTAAATGACCTTTACAGATCCCTTCCAACCCAAACCATTCGATGATTCTGTGATGCTGTCATTCTATGCATTTCTTTCTACCTTTTTTTTTATGTGTGCATATGAGCATATGTGTAAAAACAACATTTATGTTTCCATAATCAAATTAGAACCACAAATATCCATACACATAGAAATGCTGAGATATGTATTTCCCTTTATTTGTTTAAACTGAAGTTCCTTTTTAAATTTTCATTTGATATTCCAAAAGAGTAAGAGAGGCACCTTATTCAGCAGATTGATTAAGGTCAAGTTACTCTTGTCAGTGTACAATTTATTTCTTTTTTTAGAGAATATCCACACATATTCAAGCAATTTCTAAAGTTAAAATCATGAATGCATTTTTTAAGGTTGCAGGTTCAAGAGTTTGTAAGTGCATGGAACTAATATGCAAGTACCTGAAAATAGCAGATAGATGGAAAAAAAGGCAGGCATTTTTAGCTTTAGTTTTCCTGAAAACAGGACTTATTTATTTATTTATGTTTATTGTTTCTTTTAATTTTTATTAGATGTTATTGAGAGAAAATTTCTGGCAGTATCATTTTTGCTAACAAAATTTTGTTAGCTAAAGTATTGATGCTGATATTTTGTGTCCCTTCTGCTCTTTAGTATTCATATTCTTCAGAAAGCAAATTTTATTATTTACTTTCAGGTTATATCACATTTTCAAACATCCCAGACTAAACTCATTCCACAGAAAACCATGTGCCAATCTTTAGTCTTTTCTAAAGGGCCTGGTTCATAAGCAGAAATATCTGAACTCAGAAAATAGTGTAATGCTAAATAAAAAACATTCCCCCTCTTCACTAAAGCTGTTTACTACACCTGTCCTTTCTCTAAAGTTGTCACGGACAACCATTCACACACTGTTTCATCACTTTGTGGTTCCATTCTGACTGATGAAGAAAGAAATACATTTTAAAAATCTAACACTAACTCTTCCTCACTGTTTATTTTTACTACCTGAGTGGTTCAAGAACATCTTAAGCTTTTTCCAGAGTCTTTTTCCAGTTGTTTCTTCTTTGGTTAGAAGAGACCATCTATCAGTATTTCTGAAAGATAAAAGTAAATGTGAAATCTCAAACAGATTCAACAGATTTTTTTATTTTTATTTTTTTAATTCTGCATAGCAGTCCTATGGAGAAGCTTTTATAAATTCTGATTAAATCCAGCTATTCACAGTTATTGATAATCAGCTTCTATTCCTGGGGAACTACCTCACTTGTTCTCAGCTTTTCTTCACAGGGATCCTGAGCCAATCCAGTCTAATTGCTGTTTGTCTGCACACCTAAGGGTAGCACTGAAGGAAAACAGTGGGTGGACAGCTCAGCGTTGACTTACATTTTTAGTGAAGGTGATAGCATGATGGATTAAAGTATTAATGTGCGTGGCACACTGACAGACAAAAAGAGAGAGACGAGTGTGAGAAAAGTCCTTATCTACTTCATTATATACTGAAATCCAACTCACATGAAGAGTGGGTAGATATATGACCTCCACTCCCTGTTTTTTCTGACATTTTTGAAGTTTGTGGAAATTAAGCTTGCTTTGAAATTATAACCTCTAATTCACAAGCAAGTGCAGTTTTCAGGAAACTTGAAACATTAAACATTTAGGTTGAAAGTCTAATTGCTTTCACACATTAATAAATAATCCAGTGAGGTTTAAGTTGTCATTCAAGTAATAATATATTCTCCTCACCTAAATATTTCAAGGCATCTGTCTTACACCTAATGAAATAAAAACCTGTGGGTTTTTAACATAGGTTTACATCTCACTCCATTTCTACTTGTATAAGAATTCTTTCATTTGCAGCTACAATGGTTCAGCTGTGCTGTCAGTAACTACATTAAAAAAGTATTCATAGGCACTTCAAAGAGTTTTTCAAAAGTAAATAAAAACTGATATCTCAAAAACATATTTAAACACCAGTTGTATAAAAGAAGTGATGGGAAAAAATTCAAAAGAAGAAAAAATTACATTACAACATATCTGAAACAAAAAGGTCACCCATGTGGTTCTGATTTTCTATCACTGAGTTATTCTAATGAAGGCAGAAGCCTCACCTATGCTAAGCCATTGCATAGCCATCCATAGAAGAAGCCCTGTCTTCTTCTCAGAAGACATCAATAACATTGTCTATTGGAGCAAATTCACAAGGTCATCTGTAACATCCATTTGGCCAGAAAACACGGAGGGCAGAAAAGACGCGGTCAGTAAGAGGTATCCTTCCAAAATACAAAGGACTCCAGCTGCCAGAGTAAACCTGGCTTAGCATCATGATGCTGTGGCACCCAATGAATGGAGACGTTCTTAATGCATCTGCAGACACATTTTTTCCATCAGTCTGATTTTTATATAGGTTAATTTTGAGGCCTCCATGTATGCAGTGGATCTGGCAGGTAGATCATTTACAATAAGTGCAAGTGCAGTTCAAGTAACCTACACCTAAACACCTGGGAACATTGAAATCCCCATTATTTTGAGGACTTTGAACTGCCTTCAGTCAGCTCATAAATTGCAGTATTTCTTTGTTGATTTCAGCAAGTGTTCATGAAGTAGATGTTCTTGTAACTTCATGTGTTACAAACTAAAGTTGTATTCACAACACATCTTTGCAGACAAATTAACTATTACCTGTTTTATCATTGGGATAATTATGATGAATGCACAGATAGTGTGCCTTTTTCCATCCATTCTTGCAAAACAGTAATTAGGATAGTTGAGAATTCCATATAATTTTAAAATAATAAAACACAAATGTAGTATACTTGACAGTAAGGAAATCTCAGAGATAAAGATAGTAAATCTTGGTACTTTAATCATATTCAAAATTAAAAACCCTTTAAAATACATAACACATGGGAAAGAGAAGTTAATATTCTCATTAGTGGCAGTTGGAAAGGAACAATTTAATACTTGACAGAATTTCCTTGAGGGATTTCTTACATGAAGAAAGCATGTTTAATTGAAGCTGCCAAAATCAATAGAGGGAAAAACAAGAGTTGTGTTCTTTGAGTTGGAATAAATCTAGAGAAAACACTTAAAGATGCCGGCCTAAGCTTTTTCCAACAAAAATGACACAGCAGAACAAGAATGTTGTACTTCAGAAGTTACAGAGGAAGCTTGCTCAGAATACTAAACATGGTAACACAGTGTATGGCAGGAGATTTTTCATTTCTCAGTAGATAGTGTAGAATGAGACCTACAAGGAAATGTATGGATTAATTATTTTTTACAAGAAATATATTTGTAACATTTATTTTGAAAGATGAAAAAATTCATTTATTTTTCTATGAAGTCCTGGTAAGGACTAAACATATTAACTAATTTAAGAAAAACCACAACAATTTAAGGACAGTGATGTAGTCCCTAAGCAACATATAATAATTTCAGGGCTCTTATGTCAATATATATCACCTGAATAATAGAATCACAGAATTGCCTAGATTTAAGATCGAGTCCAATCATTAACCTAGCACTGACAAATCCTTGACTACATCATATCACTAAGCACTATATCTACATGACTCTTAAATACCTTCCAGGTTGAGGATTTCCCCACTGCCCTGGGCAAACCATTCCAATTCCTGAATACCCTTTCAATAAAGAAATTCTTCCTAATACCCAATCTAAAATTCCCTTGGTGCAACTTCAGGCCATTTCCTCAACAGATGTGTTAGGTTTTCTACAGACATGTTAGATTTCCAACAGACATGTTAGGTTTCCAACAGGCGTGTTAGGTTTAAATTGAAGATCCATAAGTGTGAATAAAGAAGAATCTGAACTCTGGCCTCACTAAGTTGTTATTCTTAGTTATACAAAATGTTGCTAAACCTACTGTAAGGGTTTAGATGTAGAATTATGGAAGCCATAACTTTGAGCCAATTCCTGGACAAGAATTGGATGCGGTGAGCTTGGTCTTAGCCTGCTACCATCTGTATCTTCTGAAGCTGGCCTCAACATTGTGTACAGGTAGATATATAACTTCCTTGTGATTTCACTGACATGATGAAATCACTGTTTTGTATAGCCATGGATATGAATATGTGATACCTAGGTGACAGTCTCTCATATCAGCTTGAATGGCACCCAGTTGCCACAGCCATGCAGATGAGTCTTCAGAAGTCATTTCTCAGGACTGAAGAAATGACTTTTTGAAGAAATTACTTTCTCTTGTCTTCCTTTATCTTTCCTGGAAATGTCTCTGGAAATTCCATAGTAGCACACTGGGATCCATGTGCTGAGTAACAAAACACCAGTTCATCACCTTAGATCAGTCTGATTTTTATTTTTTTTTTCACTTTTTTTTTTTTTTCCCTAGAAGTAGGGACTAAGAGCTTCCAAAATAAGTCTGTTTGTAGGTATGAACATTGCTCTAGCCTAGGATGGACAGGAGTGGGATGCTATACTGCTGATAACATTAGCTTTTTAAGGTTTTTGCTTGTCTGGAAGAAACAGTCACATGAGAGGTTTTTGCCCTTGATGATCAAAGCATGACAGACAGGCTTTATGGTCAGTTTATCAGGGCTTACACTACAGGAATCTAGCAGGAAACCTTTCAGTCCTGAGAAATGACTTCTGAAGACTCACCTGCATGGCGGGGCAACACGGCACCATTCAAGATAATATGAGAGACTCTGTGTCAAGTAAGTGTCACATATTCATACCCCTGACTGTAGGGACCAGTAGTTTCATCATGTCAGTGAAACCTCAAGGAAGTTATATCTCTGCCTGTAGGCAATGTTGAGGCCAGTTTCAGAAGATACGGACAAGGCCAAGATCAAGCCTGTTGCTTCTGGTTCTTGTCCACCTCTGCAAATAGAGATATGTGTAGTCTTTTGTCCCCAGGTTTGAATGTAACCTAGCATGAAAAAAAGCAGAATATGAAGTAGATTTAAAGTTAAAAAGCAGTCTGCAAAATGCATTGCCAGCATTCAGAAACTGGGAGCACTGAGGCTGTAAGGCAGCGGCAAGTGTAGATCTTGAGAACCTTATGTTTTGTGGTATAATCTGTGAAATTCACAGAAATCAGTTCCAGAGAAACTTTCCAGACCTCAGAAAGCTTATCTCATATGGGAAATTTAACTTTTCTTTCGTATAGCACTCCTTTCCTATGTGATTGTGTATGTTTGGGTTTTTTTTAAAAAAATCACTATTAAAAAAATTCATCCTTATTCATGTATTTTAAAGACATGCTACTACACCACGATCTCTTTTCATCCCACTCTCATTGTGATATTAATACTTTCCTCATAATTTCTCTTTTCAGCAAAGCCAAATTAATGGACTAAAAAAGGTAGTAATAATGTGTATGCAACTCACACTTGCTACTGGCCAAATATATAAAAAATCTAATCAAGTAAAATTAAGGTTTAAAAGGCTGACACCCACAGAACAGTCAGAGAAAGGCCATCAGTGTAAATACTGCATATAAAGGTACGTTTCTGAGTTCACTTCTAAGCAGAAATTCAGATCTAGGATATTATAACACTATTTCTATTATTCAATATTTTAAGAACTTTATGAAGACAATTAAAACAAACAAGACACAAAAAATCAAAACAAGCAAAGAAAAAACAACCCCAAACCCCCCTATGTAC
>WUAM01000161.1:862114-874571 GCA_024336885.1 Actenoides hombroni
GTTGAGGCCACCCCGTGTAGAGGCAGCCTCATGTCTCCCTTAGGTAAGGCAGTCCAAATCCAGCAGTCTTTAGTAGCTTTAGTTAGCATTCAGATAGTTTCAAAATGTATGTTCCTGTCCCAAGCAACAACAATATTTACAATGTTTAACACAATCATAAAATATCTGATTCCCATTTCACTTCCTCTGCAATTTTAACTGAAGTGGTCTTGGAGGTTCAGATGTCCACTGCTTATTTGGAGCCCTTTTCAGTTGAGAGTAGTGGATTCAGGCAGGTCTCTCCTTCATCTTAACTTCAGTGAAGGTGGTCAGCAGAACCTGCTAAAGTCCATTCCACTTCTCCTGAAGGGCGTCTCCTGAAAAATTCTTAACATATATCCAGTCCCCAGGATTAAAAGGATAAATGGGTTTATCTAGCCCTCTTGCCCTGGTTTCTATTACACACTTGTTAATTCTGTCTAACTGTTTGCTTAGGGCTATTACATATTGTGTCAAATATTGTTCTCCCACCTGATTCAAGTCTTCTCCTTGACATAGCGTGTAGTATGGTCTGCCATATAAAATTTCAACAGGACTTAAGCCTTCTTTGGCCCATGGCTTGGTTCGTATTCTTAGCAGGGCCAAAGGTAATGCCTGGTAGCAATACATAATGGTTTCTTGACAAATTTTAGCAATTTGCTGTTTAATTAGATGATTCATTTTCTCTACCTGTCCACTTGCTTCTGGTCCATTAGGAGTATGCAACTGCCAATCAATGCCTAATGCCTTGCTAATCTGGAGTATAATTTCAGCAGTGAAATGTGTTCCCTGATCTGAGAACATTACAGAAGTTACCCCAAATATCTGTATTATTTCATGTAGCAAGGACTTTGAAACCTCTCTGGCTTTATTTGTTTGACAAGGGAATGCTTCTGGCCATCCCAAAAAGGTATCTGTTAATACCAGTAAATGTTTAAACTCCCCTTGTCTATATGTAGCTCAGAAAAATCGATCTGCCAGTAGTCCCCAGGAGTCCCCCAGCGCATTCCCTTTCCAATCTGTCCCAACTATATTCAATTACTAATATTGGTATTATTTTCAAACATATTTCACATTGTTGTGTTACCTGCCTGTTGTATATAAATTCTTTCTGAGCGATTTCTGATTCAGAAATGTATATAACGGACCTGCTCCCCAGTGAGTCTTGCTATGTTCCTCTCTCACAACTCCCCATACTAATTTGGCAGGGACTACTGTCATCCTCTAACTGAACCTAACCTCCAGAG
Organism: Actenoides hombroni; assembly: GCA_024336885.1. Classification (NCBI taxonomy): domain Eukaryota; kingdom Metazoa; phylum Chordata; class Aves; order Coraciiformes; family Alcedinidae; genus Actenoides; species Actenoides hombroni. The sequence continues at coordinate 863,380 of WUAM01000161.1, forward strand.
AGAACTCGTCCCCCCCTAGGTGCTAGGTGCTTTAGTTCTTTACTTGACTTTTAAAGATATTTTTGAAGTAACATATGTTCACCTTAAGAAGATAGAGCTATACCTGGTTCTGTGTCATCACTTCAACTAGTATCAGTTTCTACAGATATTTTATCTAATATATGGAAATACCACACTCCGATCATTCTTCTATTTATACAGTTGAAACAGATTTTGTTTGTAGGTCTAAGAACTTTCCAACAATGTGTTTTAAGTAGTTTAGTCAATATTAGGTGCTCTTGCATATTCCTTTCCTTTCATGTTGATTTTTAGTTGACCTTGTAATTACTAAGGCAATAACTGTGTCTAACAGTGGAAGACAATGTTCCCTGGCAGAAATTATTTTGATCTTTATATCTTGCTATATTTAAATGGGGAATTTTATGTTGTTTTTATAACTAAGTTAAACTTTCCAGAATGCTTTTTAACTTTATTGTTATATCTGTGGACAAAGAATGTAACCTCCATATACTCCATTGTCACAGAAAAACATAGGTTTTACAACAGAAACTGAAAGATAAGAAGAGTCAAAAAAACAGTGTTTAACATGTTGCATGTTGACACAGTGTAGCCCTGGTAGGCAGCTCAGCCCCACACTGCTGCTCTCTCACTTCCCCCAGTATGGGATGGAAGAGACAATCAAAGGGTAAAGGGGAGAAAACTCATGGCTTGAGACACAGTATGACAGATAAAGCAAAAGCCATGTGTGCAAGCAAAGCAAAATAAGGACTTGGCAGAATCACAGAATCACAGAATAGTAGGGGTTGGAATGGACCTCTGGAGGCCATCTAGTCTAACTCCCCAGCTAAAGCAGGTTTGACTAGATCAGGTTGCACAGGAATATATCCGGGGGGGTTTTGTAAGTGTCCAGAGAAGGAGACTCCACAACCTGTCCAGGAAGCCTGTTCCAGTGCTCCATCACCCTCAAAGTAAAGCGGGTTTCACTTTATGTGCAGGTGGAACTTCCTGTGTTGTAATTTATGCCCCTTGTCCTATCATTAGGCACCAATGAAAAGATCCCCTCTCAGTCTTTTCTTCTCCAGGCTAAAATTCATTGCCAATTGTCTGCTAGTACAGGAGAAAATAAGTCTTTAAATCTGACGCATCCTTAGGTGCTAAAACATGGTTTCCGTGCTTTTTCAAATGTTCATTGTTTTGTCCTCTGCAGAATGAAATCTACACTTCACTTTTCATCTTTTAGAAGGCTTTTTTTTTTCCTTCTGAATAACCATATTCAGATACATCCTTAGCTTATATATTTGCTGCAACATCTTGCAGAAGTGATGGATTATCATTATTAGCATCTTGCTGATTGAAAACATCTGCTTATGTAGCCAAACAAGTAAAAACATTTTCAATGTATAAAATCTGAGCAAGAGAATAAGGTTAAAAGTTATGACTATACCAGAAAAATAGTGTCAATGCTCTCACATGAAGCAGGTGTTTTGGATACATATAAGTAAAAATATATGTGGACTTATTATAGCCATGGGTCTATGACTAAATTTTAGGAGCCTGACAATTCTTATCAAGCAGCAAAGGCAAGGAACAAAGCCAATCATGTTTTTCCTCTTGATTTTTTTTTTTTCCTTAGGAAAAAAATCAAAGCATTCAAAAGGCAAGGTTTCTTTTGCATTCATTAGGGATAGAATACGAATATAAAAATAAGTCACTGAAGGACTTCAATAAATACCAAAGCTAGCGAGCAGATTGATATTTTTGAAGTTGCACACTAAAGGCAAAAAACCAAGATTGACCAGTGCATTCTATTGATCTTAATATGAGTTAAATTCACATTTATTTTTCATATAGTTATTTATTCATATTATTTAAGATCAATGTCAACAACATACTGTTGTAGGAAGGACTATAGATGAACAACTTCAATACTTCAGCAAAATTGAGCACCTTTCTCTTCTCAAGTTTACTAAGGAAGTTTGGCTGCTTCTCAAAGAACATATGCAAAATATTGAATTTTGAATACTTTGCAGATTAAGTACTCAACTTAATATATATGTATATTAGTACATTTTAAAGAACAGGTTTGGAAGACATTTGATGCCCTTTCCCCTACTTTATAAAGTTGATACTTCAAGCTTTATAAATTAAGGTCAACTAAAATAAATAGTCAATTTATTGTTGTTCTTGGTCCTCATCTGTTCCTTCTTTCACATGGTAAATCTTAATTATTTAGAAAAAATATTCAGTTTCTTTCTTTCCTTTCAGATCAGATCCTTACATCTGACACTTTCAATGAACAGCTAAACAGAGCATACTTTACACAAATATTTTTAGAGCCTAAGATAACTGAAGTTTCATACATCATGAGTAATAGAAAGTGATTCGAGTAGTCACACTGCAATAGTCATTTGAAACAGAGCTGACTTCCAGATCCTAGTTTTTCCCTTGGTTGTCTCAGGTAATGATATTTAGAAGTCTGCATAACCCATCTTCCTTTAATATTCTCTATTTTCTTCCTTCCATTGTAGTTCTCAAGTGGTATTTAGGCAGCAGCAGTCATGATATTAAAAAAAACACAGATATATTTTACTATCAGTTTGTCTACTGTTCATAGTTTGTGGCTAATTTAAATCAGACTGCTAGTCTATCTGATATTTTATTGACCATCTTCTTTAGATAAAGCTCACTAATAGAGATACAGAGACAAAAAGCTGCTCAAAACCTCTACAAATTACATAGATTACTATTAGGTTTTATGTTAGAGTACCTCTGATGTTTTTTATAATCTTGCATATAATCTACACTGACATATCTGAGATGTGTATGAGATTTCTGTCTTTTCTGGCACCCACAAGGGCATAATTTTAATTTATTGAAAATAAAATCTGTAAATTTATACTTCCCACGTTAAAAAAAACCACTTCCCTCAAACAAACAAACAAATAAAACCAAATAAAGAAAAAACAAACTTCCCAACCTGGAAATGAAATATGCGTATACACTTTTTAAATAAGTAAAAAAAAAAATCTGTAAAAATTGGGGAATATTAATGTGATTCCATTATTTTATAATATATACATTCATTTTCAGATAACATCTGAAAAAGGCAGGTCCTATGTTGAATAAATACACATTAGCGTATTGCCTGAAGTATTACTGTGCTGCAGTTATCAATGCTGTAAGTGAACAATGTATGACTCTAAACTATGTTGTAAAGAATATGATGGTGTTTAACTTAATATAACTTAATTTATGAATCTTACTCAAAGAGAGAAAGTATAAGGGGAGAGGAATCATTATAACTGAACATTTTTTCTGTATAAGAATTTGTATTTACTCGTGTAAAATCTTTACGACAGACTTACATTACCAAAATAGACAGAAAAATGGCTGTCCTCTTGAACATTTCACAACAACAAATCCTTAACAAAACTTTCTAATTTCACAGGTTAACATGAGGAATGTTAACACAGAAGCATTCTGAAAGTTTCAGATCATAAAGAAGATCAATTGAAAGCACACTCATGCTTTACATTACATTTGTAGCCATTCTACAGCTGTTGGCTGTTGGGTTCCACCATGGTTATTGATCACAGAATAAATCAAGCACTGAGACTGAAGACTATCTTTTGCTGCCATGTAGGAACAAAGTCCTTATGTTTGATGTTTACTGTTACCACATGATAAAAAGAGAATTGACTATAAAGTTTGAGGAAAGACAAAGTATACACTACCAGTATTTAAAATTCTTTAGCAGTAAGAGAATCAGTAGAGTGTAAATTTTTGCAGTAAGGGAATCAATAAAGTGTAAATACAATGTCACCTTTTGAAGCTAACAGACCCATTAAGGATGGACTACTGAAATTATATTTAAAAAAAACCCCAAACAAGCCTAACAAAACACAGCAGTTTTAGAAGGTATAAAATAATTTTTGTTATTCTCTTGAGGAAATATCTTTTTTTGCTATTATGTTAACGAATTATTTTATGTATGTCTGAATAGGGCTATGAAGAAAATAGTTTGGACCTGACAAAACCATCTCTTCCCTGTCAGCTGGGACATATTCCAGCTTTTAGTTTACCCATCAGCCTAGACAAGCATCTCCCCAGACATTCAGAATTAACCTATAATCATACCTTTCTTGTCTATAGGACCAAATATTTGTGACTCCATACATATCCAAGGCCATTATAGTTTATTCATCTTTTGTTTTAAAGAACATGTCTGGAAGGCTGCACTGGCAGCTCTAAAGTCTGATAAAATGAGAATCCCTAACCAGTACTTGCAGTGACATTTGAATCCAGTTCTATATTGTATGTGGACCAAATCCAGTCAGACATTATGAATTGGAGAATCATACTGAGAGACTAATGGCAGTAAGCTCACAAGTGCAAAACTAGCTTTGTTGTAAAGAGTGAGAGCATTCATTTGGCTAACTGTTTGCAATCACTGATCATGTTAATTGGGAGAATGAGGCATGGAACAACAACAGGCCAATGCATTTTATTCCTATGCATTGGTATATGTGAGTCTGGTTAGAAGCATTTTCAAGATTGTTATCAGGTGATTCTGCTGTACTTCCTCCTGGCTGAAAAGGGAGACCTGGGCTGGGAAGAGAAAAGAGACATGCACTTTTTCTACTGCTCTCTAGCATCTTTCATCTGAGTTCTTAAAGAGTATCTTAAGTTATATTTGATTAAATACATGACCTTGAACTCATCTACCCTCTAAGAACTGTCTTACCACCAGACTATCGAGTGAATTGAGTTGTGGTCTTTGTACAGTTGACAAAACACTGTATAGACAGCAACATATGGCAATGAACAAAGGAAAGAATAGACCATGGGGAAGAACGCTGGTCCATTGTTCTTGTGTACTTTTAGATATCTCTTCAGATTGTCATGACAAGGTAGGTTCCAATCTTAAACTCTTTTTGTAGGTAACTATTCTAGAGTCCACCCAATGGGCTTCAAAGTGTCCTAGTCACTCAGTTTCTAAATTTCACTTTTGGAAGACAAGTGTTGCCTAAAAATTAGGTTTTGCAGTACTGTCTTTTAAAACTCTGTTTGAAAGTATCATTAAGTTCTCTGATTCTCAGCACAGGCAAGGATATCAGCCTAGTTCTTATGAATGCTGCTAAGCTGTAACATAAACAAATATAGAAAGGCACAGGGAAAGCTCCTAAACCTACTATCACTTTTCTTTTCTCTACTTTGATCAAACCACAGAGCAGCACATTCCTTTGATGTTTAGGTGTCTGGTAATAATAACTAATGCAAGTACTTTGGTGTAGTCATTTAACTGTTGTCTGGTATGTGACAATGAAGGAAACTGGATCAAACTAGCACCACATATTTCTCTCTCTAGTTCCCTAGAGTAGGCTCTATACTTTTAGACTAGAAGTTCTCAAGCAGAAAGAATTTTCTTTCTGAAAAGACAAGATAGCAGAAAAACAGGCCACCAGAAAGACCTTTTACTTCATCTATTACTATCATTCTACACTACAATGAAAAATTTAGGTACCAAAAAGAAACCTGAAATGAAAAGACACTGATATATTTTTGACGATCTAAAATGCTCACAATTGATCACTCTTTACAAGACAGTAAAGTCTGTCAGAAATATAAAGATATACTTTCAAAACATTGTCTGGGGCTTTGACTTTGATTCCATGGTGTTAGTAGTAAATGTGAGCAAAAGTCCATTTAAAGAAACCCCCCTGGGTTCACTACAACTGTTCACTACGCTGTTGCCAGACCATAGTTTCCACATTTTTAAGGGCTAGTGAATTCTGGCACTTGCTGTCAGTATTGTGATGTAGCAGCTGCTTTCTGTTGATGAAACTGTGAGTCATGAGAATTAAGATCTATTCTTAACTGCTATTGTAAAGTATCTCATTAAAAACACAATGAATTGTTAATTCCTTGAATTTAGTATCAGGTCTTTACAAAAAACTACTCGGCTACTTTCAATGTCACTGTGCTCAAGAGTAAAACGGGGAAATTGAGGGAGATATTTATAAAGTTCTTTGAACCATGATGTTCAAAAGTGCTACATATTTGATTTATTTTACCATGTCCATTTAAAAATAATATTCAGTATTAGTACTTTTTTTTTTTTTTTAGGTAGGAAGAAAGGGGATGGCCTTTCCTTTAAAGACTGAGAGAGATGAAACTGTTTAGCTTGGAGAAGAGGATGCTGAGGGGGGATCTGCTCAGTGCTTATAAATATCTAAAGGGTAGGTGTCAGGAAGATGGGGCCAGGCTCTTCTCAGTGGTGTTCAGTGACAGGACTAGGGACAATGGCCATAAAATAGAAAACAGGAGGTTCAACCTCAACATGAGGAAATACTTCTTCACTGTGAGGGTAACAGAACACTGGAACAGGCTGCCCAGAGAGGTGATGGAATCTCCATCTCTGGAGACTTTCAAAAGCCACCTGTACTTGTTCCTGTGTGATCTATTCTAGGCGATCCTGCTCTGGCAAAGGAGTTGAACTGGATGATCTTTAGAGGTCCCTTTCTACCCCTACTATTCTGTGATTCTTTGGAACCAGAAAATAATATTTTAGGTATATCAGAAAACTCTTTAGAACGAAAACTGGAGGAAATTGAGAATATTTCATACTTGACAAATATTAACCAATGAGTTGCTAGATAGAGCTGCTGCATGTATTATCCAGGTCATCACGGAATTACAGAATCACAGAATCATTTAGGTTGGAAAAGACCCTTGGGATCATCATGTCCAACCATTAACCCTACCCTGCAAGTTCACCCCTAGACCACAATCCCCCTCCACACACATCTAAGCAATGGTTATACACATCCAGGGATGGCGACTCAACCACCTCCCTGGGCAGCCCATTACAATATCTCACCACTCTTTCTGTGAAGAATTTTTTCCTAGTGTCTAGTCTAAACCTACATTGTTTCAGCTTGAGGCCATTCCCTCTGGTTCTGTCCCTAATTACCTGAGAGAAGAGACCAGCACCAGCCTCTCTACAATGTCCTTTCAGGTAGTTATAGAAAGTGATAAGGTCTCCCCTCAGCCTCCTCTTCCTCAAACTAAACCGACCCAGCTCCCTCAAACGGTCCTCATATGACCTCTTCTCCAGTCCCTTGACCATCTTCGTTGCCCTCCTCTGCACCTCGATATCTCTCTTGTAGTGAGGTGCCCAAAACCGAACACAGTACTCAAGGTGAGGCCTCACCAGTGCTGAGTACAGGCGGACAAATTTCTTTCTAAGTGTGATAATCTTCAGAACTTTTTTCTTGTAGTTTATCTTATCACTAAAATGTGTTCAAGATAACACACTTCTTATAAAAGGATCATTTTTTCATCAATTCTTCCTTTGTAGTCTGATTTGAGCAGATTTTTTTCAACACCATCTGTATGACAATGCATCCCTGCTTATATGTTAAAGGCTTTCTTAAGGTATGAAGTACCATTTGCTATTTACATAGCAAGAATTTATCAGGCCTAATGTTTATCTAAACCTTTACTGAAATTTACCCAGTTTGCAGGTAGACTGAGGACTTGAAAGGGACATAAACAAACTATTTCTGTGAAGATCTCTGCAAGACTAGTTGTGCTTATGACCTCAGTCTGAAAACCATGCGAAAGAGGTTATTTAAATCAATTGAAGTCAAACCCAGCTTACTACCTCATACTCATTATCACTTATAGCAGATTCAGCATATGTCCACCTGGAACAACTTCAGATTTATCTGTACAGTGTTCTTAAGTGTCTTAGTATCAAGAGAGGTGTCCAGTTAATGTGGAGAGAAGCGTGGACAGAACTGGACACACTGTAATATTTTTTACAAAATAAACTAATAAGGCATTCATTCTAGAATATCACCTGTAAGAAGATCTGTAAATTCAGATTCTTACATCCTTTCGGACAGAGGAGAATTGGAACAAAAGAGTATCACTATTATAGCTGGACTGTTGTTCATGTATGACAACAGTAACAGGGACACTATACTCCCTGACCACCTTTAAGAACATTCCTAACATTTGGAACTTGATAAAATATTTGATCTTTGACTATCCCTCACAATCAAATTATCAAAAATATTTCAAGTATGACAATTATGTTACAGTTTATCCTGAGGTTTGCCTTTGAATGTAGTGAGCTATGTCAGAATATGGATGAAGGTAGGCCAAAGGAGGAATAAAACTGTCTTAAATAAAAGCCATGAATATGGCAGATACACATATATTTGAGACAAACGCACTAGCAGAGATAATTTCGATGCGTAAGATTTTTTTTTCTGTGACTTCAGTTTACAAAACATACTTTTAATATATGATCACTAACTGTAGGCTTTCAATTTTTTCATATGGTTGACTCAAACCAGAACTTAGATGCTTGTTCATGCTGATTTTGAAATTTTTCAACTACAAGTGATATCACTGGAAGGTGCTTGGAACACAGGAAATCCCAGCTAGTGTTTGGCAATTTTAAACACAGGAAATGTCAATACATATTAAAAACAAAGTAAAAAGAGACAAAATGTCTGTTGTGATTATTATTTCTCTATAAGTACATCGAAAACAACACAGTATATATGTACATTCAGGGAATTGAGGTACAGTAAAGTTTTGAAAAATTTCTGTCTTAAGGATTTAATTTCAGTCACATAAAGCACATGTTGAAAATCATAATTACAACCGCCATTTCTTTTACTTACTTCAATGTTACTTAATGTGACAACTGAAAAAAATAAAGCATAGAGGTCAAATAAAAATCATTATAAACTAGCAATGTATTTTTATCCAAAGATTTTATAATAATATTATGCATACATATATTAAAATATAATAATAAAAATTTGTTTAATAAAAGGTCTTTGAATTGTATAATTTACAACATTTTTTCTTCTTCCTTTTAATTTTTTTAAATCTCAGAATGAATTCTAAATGTTAATATTCAAAATACAAAAAAAACCCCAAAAGACACACACACCAAAAGACTTTATCTTTTTTTTTTCTGTCTTTTTTAGATTGTATAAACTGTAGATTTATAGAAATAAATTCTTTCCTGTTATTGGTGGATGGGGTTTTTCTTTGTTTTGTTTTATTTTTTAATTTCCTCTATTTAATGTAATAGATGACCTCTTAAATGCATTAAATGCCCCTTTATAATTAGCTTCATTAATTTAGTCAGACTTCCTTGTTTATGATACTTGTGAAACATACAATGGAATTTCTGTTATTGACACTTGGAAAATAAAAATTTTTTACTTTTTTATCCTCTCATCTCTTACAATCACATAAAGCAAAGTATATTAAAAAAATCTGAAAGAATTAGAAATCTTTTTTTTCTTTTAATTAATCCTGAATAACTTCTTGTACTAGGTTCTGATGTAAAGAAGAAAGGAAGAAATGAAGCAATCATGTTATGCTCAAAATAAATTTAGTACAGATGGATACTGCCAAATTAATCACATTATAAAGGCAAATTAATATTAAACATAACAACCCACTTTACATCACTTTCCACTGAAAAAAACCAAACCAAACCAAACGAAACCAAAACTGAAACCCATAAGAATTTGTGTAACTATCTAAGAAATTTACTCAGCAGTTTTCTGTTGCTGTGTACCATAACTAATTTTAGGAAGCTTGTACCACTAAAAAATAATAATAATAATAAAAAAAAAAATTAAAAAAAATTTAGAAACTGTAAAAGTTATGATGTCACCAAAGCTAGGGGTGACTCATCCCTAAGGAGAGAAAACAAAATATATCAAACTAGCAACTTAAATATGAAAAAGCACTGTACAAAAAAAAAGACACATAATTTTGTTGAGAATAATTAACTGAAAGTATTAAAGCTTTTAACAAAAACTGTTTTAAGAACACTGGAATCAAGAAGCATGCCAGAAATAGTTGGTGGAGCTCATAAGGGTGTAAAAGGGCTATAAAAGATAGTATCACAAGGAAAATCAAACCACATTTCTACATTGATATTTAGAGCAGAGAAGCTCTAAGAACCAGTCCTTACTGGGAAAAGCTGTCTGAAATTCAAATTTCCAATAGAAAACATTTCAGAACCAAATAAAAATAACTAAGTCAATGCAAAGTTTTAAAGAAATTCCAACATGAGAAAGCTGAATTTACTCAGTATTGGTGCAGTCTCACAGTGAGTATCGGGTGCAGTTTTGGGATCCACAATAAATGAAATGTATAACAACATTAGACGTGTCCGAAGGATGGCAAAAATGATATGAAGGGACTAGAGCGCATGAGGTATGAGTAACAACTAAGTATATTAGGTTTGCTCAGCTTAGAGAGGAGGAGACTGAGGGGTGACCTCATTCCTGTGTACAACTTTCTTGTGAGGGAAAGCAAAGGGGGAGGTGATGATGTCTTCTCTATGGTGTCTGCTGATAGGTCATGAGAGGATGGCTTAAAACTGCAGCAGAAGTTCAGACTGGACATTAGGAAAATGTTCTTCACTGAGAGGTTGGTGAAGCACTAGAACAAGCTCCCCAAACAAGTTGTCATGACCTCAAGCTTGTCTGTTCAAGAAGCATTTGGGCACCACTCTTAGATACATGGTTCAAATTTTAGGTTGCCCTGTGTGGAGTCAGGAATTAGACTCAATGATTCTCATGAGTCCTCAGGATGTTCTGTGATTTTATGATTCTATGACAACTATGAAGGATGAAAAGAATGAAGTAGAAGTGGTGAAATCCAATGCATAAAAGTACAATGTAATGCACATAGTCCAGTTGGTGTCCAGTGGAGTAATAATTTGCTATTATTACTCCTGAATAAGTGTCTGGCAACATTCCTCAAAAATGTCAGGGCTGAAAAAAATAACCAAAAAAACAGAAACTGAATAAAACATAGAATATAAGCATTCTTATGAAAGAAGCAACCACTAATACAGAAAACTTTTAACTAGAAGATATTAAAACTACATATTATAAATAAAAACCCATCATGGGTGGAATTCAGGTAAACCCATCTGAAAAAAAAAAATACCGAAACAAAAAACTTGCAAAGATGAAAGGAAAGGCAACAATATTACTAAGTATACAAAATAGTGTCTACAGAACATGATACCATATAGTCCATTATCCATGTGAGAAAGACAATAGATTGATGTATAGATTGCAGTAGGTCTTGCTGAGCTGCTTTTCCCCATCCAGCCCTCATGCTGCAGTACTGGGAGC
>WUAM01000161.1:899066-917791 GCA_024336885.1 Actenoides hombroni
TTGGGGAGGGAGGGGGGTTAACAGAGAGCATCTGTTATAGGTCTAAGGGGCTGCCCTGACCCTAAACCATGACAGATTTATTGGCGCCCAACGTGGGGCACGATGAGAGCTCTGATAGATTACCTTTTTTTTTCTGAGTGTCTTTAAGTGTCTTTGAGTGTCTTTAAGAATTGGAACTAAAACAGACTGCCTAAATGATGTCGTTTCTGAGAGCAGTGTCCGTTAGTGCCACTAAATTTATCTTACTATGTTTTACTGCGTCCTAATGATTCCAACTGCCAGTGTGAGTTTGTCATAAGAAAATAAAGCAGTCTATTGTTAAAGACTTTCATTTTTTTTCTTTTTTTATAAATGTCTTTCAACTATAATTGATTTTTCTGTTTTTGAAACACATTCATTTTATTTTACTGTGAATAACATATCATCAGAAATTGAAACAATTTACATAGAAGCATAGAGAGACAGAGATCGAGAAGTTGACTAAAGTACGACCATACTGTGAACAGATATGCTGTATACATTGAAGAAGGGATTCTTAATGGAGCACAGCAATTTGATAACTTGCTTCCTCCTATATTTGGAGTGCAAATCATTATAGTCATGTTTACATGAACAGCTATACTTATTTAATTATGTTTTACAGAAAAACTTTACTTAGCAAAACTACAGTGGAAACCGAGTGTAAAGCAAGTATATAAATATGTCTGAAATATTCCAAACTACACGTCAGATAGGTTATTTGAAGTACACAGTGACTGGGAATACTTGAAGAGAAGGATATTGCACTTGCAGCACTTATCTAAAGCCATGAACTTCTGAAGATGAGTGGGTGTGAAGCTGTGAAGAAAAGTAATTCCATTCTCAGTAGGCTACCACAGTACATTTTCAAATGTTTCTAATTGAAGATATGCTTCATTTGCCTTAGCTATAAAAGAAGTCACATTTAGTCATGATTATGTCTGTAAATGACCTCATAAAAGTGATTTTGAAAAAAACCCAAACAAACAATAATACCCAAAACACAAAACCACAACGAAACCAACTCAAAGCCAACATTTGGGAAGCATTTTTAATTATATGAAAGTCTACATTTGTTTTCTGTATTATCTACCTAATATAAAGAGAGTTAAACTGCATCAAGGTAAGTAATTTAAAACTATTTTGATAGCAAATATATTATCTGTACTAGGAATATACCCCATTCTAAAATAAACATGTCATGTATTAAGGCTCTCAAAAATGATATATGTAAAAAATGATAGTGTAGTGACTAATATGTCATTCACAGTTTTTAAAAAACTAACACAAAGTTATCATGAAACATGCCAGCAAAATCAAGAATTGTGATACACAACTGATTTCACTGACAACTAATTCTACTTGAATTTGGTGACAAGAGTGGTTTTAATGCCATAGCCTAAGTATGCCTATCTGATATTTAAGACTGTCAGCCACACGGAACGCAGTTTTATAGTTCATTCTGTCAAAATTGCTTAAAATTATAGACTTTTAGATTATTCACTGTTTCATTTTTGTTTGTGACTTTGGTGTTTTTTTTCTAGGTAGACTAGGAGAAAATATCAGTCAATACATTTTATGGAGAAGTTTTACATCCTAGAAAAAAATCAAGATGTATAAAAAACCTTGTAACTAGTTTGCGTAATTTAACTTCTAGGAAAGTATGGGAAAGAAAAAGTGTACTGGTAAATTAATTTGTATAAGTTTGCTTTCTTTTTTTACATTAATGCTTCATGTCTGGAAGATCATTCTACTCAGAAAGCTACACTGAAAATGAGACTATCTTGTCTAATTTTATATTTCTATCAATTAGTTAATCAGCTCAACTCCTTTAGTTGTGGTGAAAAACAGTTGCTTCCGAAATGTTTCAGATAGCTAAAGGTGGACAGAAATATACAGATGAAATTTTTTTTTCTAAAATATGCATTTCCTTCTACTGATTGTAATGTCTGCTTTGAGACCAAGAAAATATGTGATATGGGGAAGAATACTCTGTTATTTGCACACTCACAGATGTGAACACTTCTCTGGCCAAGTACTGCTGGAAAAAGCTTTCAATAAGAGAACTAACTCATCTGGAAGGCCACACCTTTGCTTCTAGAATAAAACAATGCAAAAAAAACTACACAGAGTCTTGGTTTGCTTCAAACTCATGAACCAGGACAACTGTGAATTTCATGGCATTTCATTCATAAAATTTTTCATATTTCATGATGGGAAAAGTAACTCTGTTTCCTGATCAGGAACATAAATAAATAATGAAATATCAGTGATTCGAATACCATTTCCAATCACATTCAATTATCTTTCCTTTCAATATTCTAATTTTTAATTTTTCAATGGAAAACCTCCAGGAATGTAGATACTATGCTATAAAAATTTTTCAGAACTCAGATTTGCTGAAGATAAAAAAAGCATGGTTCAGGGTTGATGGCTTTGTCCTTTATGCCACCCCATCTGTCCCAGAGTCCTAAATATTCAATATTATCTATTGAACTTTACTTCAGAAAATAGTATGTATAATTCTGCAAAAATACGGACCTCTCTTCAGCTCTGATTTAGAAGTCAATTTATGGTCCTTTCTCTGAGTTCAGAAAAGAAAGGAAAATATACATGATTTCCAAAGTTTTTTCTCTTCTTGCTAGAATAAAAGAAAATATGTTATATTGTATTTTGTATCAGGGAATTGTTCATGTAACAACAACCTAGAATGGTTTTCCTACAGAGTTGAAATCCATCTTGTTTCCTCTTGAATTTTAATTAAACAAAATGGATATTTCACAAAATAAAATTTTGAAAAAAAATTATATGTAAATTCATAAATTATTAAATAGTCAATTTTAATTATTTAATCACTTTTTTCTATTGTGGAAATTTACCTTGTCTCTTTGAAACAACTCTGATAGTTTACAATTAACACGTTGAAGGAAGGCTATTGAGCCAAAAGGAGATTTTAAGTATGTGATTTGTAGTGTATGTATGTGTCACTAAATATAATTATCATGATATACTGCATTTCTACACGGCTTTCCTGGTTTTGAGCTGTTGAACTGAGACAAAAATATTAAAGCTGGGAAACAGTACAGTCTGCTGGTTTATTTCACTGGCAGTTTTAGCAAGTTAGTCAGTTCATGAAGTTTGTGGACACTTTCCCTTATTTATTTAATTATGGGTACCCAACAGGCCAACATATGCAATTTAATGGTGCAATTCACAGAAGTTACAAAAAGCAGGATCCCTGCTGAAAATTTAAAGAGCGAGTGTACCTATTTTCTGCTTCTATTACTTCATATAATGGATTCCCAGATGAGAGAGAATAGCAAGCAAACAAAATGCTGATGATGCATGACTTCTACCAACTGCTTGTGAATTGAAAGCAGATGTGGACAGTGGGAGGCTAGCCATTTCTAAATACAATACCAGCAACTGGAAAAAAAAAAAACAACAAAGTCTACCAGTGGTGTTCAAGAATGTATCTCGTCAAAATCTGTTTCCTTTTAACCAGGCAGTCAGAAAGACAGTGACCACAGTAACGACAAAGAAATTGAACACAGAAAGTAATCAAATATAAATTATAAATATAATGTGAATAAATAAAGCACTGTGACATCACTGTGATCATGTGTGTCACTCTCTATGTATCAGATTTATTAGGATTTTCAGCTTTACAATAGAAACATCAGTAGCATTCAAATCAGAACACATGTATCTCTGCCATTGCACTGTTTTGTACAGAAATTATCTTTGTTATAGAAGGAGAACATGATACACATAAATTGATTATTTTACATAAGCTGAAAAGGGGGAAAACAACCAGATTTGACTCCACTAGCACAAATTCCTGAGTCAGTCCACTCGTTAGCAATATTTTCGTTACACATTTTTCCATTTTCAAATATTTCTTATCAGAGTACTCTGATTAATTCTAATACTGTACCTTCCCAGGTGCATTGTATTTTTCTTTTATTGACCCTTTCATAAATCAACTTTATTTACTGGTCTTTGGGGATCTATCATAGCAAAACATTCTCTAAAATCAAGATACTCTATGGGATACTCATAACTTTTATGTCACCAATTTTTTTTGGTATCTAAACAAAATAACCTCTTTCCTACCTTCTGTTTACTATACTTCTTTATTAAAGATTAGTGCAAAATACCCTTAATTAATGTCAAAGCTCACTTGTTTTCAGGATGTACCTGATTCAAGTTTATATTCAGTATACTTCAGTGAAGGTTATTGGTCTTCTGAGACTGTTTTACTAGAGCCACATTAAGTCACTTTCTACATACTGTGAAAACATTTAACTTTCTCTGCTCACATTATTTTTCCAGCTCTCAATAAGCTTTTGGATATGCTACTAACAGTTGCCCATTTCTTTTTCTCTTCTCATTTCAAATTAAAGCTCTATTTGGCTTGATCATTTTGACAGCTTTGAGAGGGTGAGGCCATTCATTCTGGCCTGATCCTCATTTCAACTTCATATTTTTAATTTCTTCCTGTGAAATTTGTGTCTTTTTCTGGAGTATGGAACTTTTCTTCATTTTCTAATACTGTAGTTAAAAACTTATATGACAGTTTTGCATCATCTGATTCACATTTCAATAAATTACTAACTTCAGTTTTCAGAAGTTGTACAAGTTCAACCAATAACTTATGTCCCTTACATTTACACTGAAAAAATCTATTTGCTTCTATTAATCTTCAGAGCTATTTTCTTTGCATACAGTATCTCTATTGGATTTCTTTACAATTACTATCATAGTCACATTTGCACTATGACTCTCCACTCCTCTAAACAGGTTTCATCTCTTTCTCTATCACTGCTTCCTTTTCCTATAACTTTGAAGAACATTCTAGGATCTCATTAATGTGCCTAGTAAAAACTGCCACAGACTTCCACTGAAACAGAGTAAAGCCCAAAAAGTTCTTGCAAAATTCCTGATACATAAATGTTGGGATTTTTACAAACTCTTGAAATTAATCTTGCCTGATCACTCTTATTCAATGGAATATTTGTCAAGGATTAAAATGAAGGAATGGTATCACTAATGGATTTTCAGTATTACTTAAAAACAACAATCATTTTGTATGTGGCAAAAAATATTATTTTCAAAGCTAAGTAGCTAAGATAAAACACATAAGTTCCTCAAATAAGCAAGGAGAAATATGTTTGAGGGGGTGGTTGTTGTCTTTCAGGATTAAAGAACTTGTTCAAAATACAACTGTTCTTCAGTCTTTCTTGTGGTAGTTTAGACTACTAATGGAGGATAAGATAGGATATTTGGAATTTTGTGATTTCCATGGTGAAAGACAATTAATTCACAGAATCTTAGAAACATTAAGATCAACTCCACCTGTTAAACCAACATTATCATGACCACTAAAGCATGTCCTGAAGTGTCATGTCTACATGGTTTTTTAACACCTCCAGGGATGGCGACTCCACTTCCCTGGGCAGCCTGTTCCAATGTCTGACCACTCTCTCCATATAGAAATTGTTCATAATATCAAATTTGAACCTCCCTTGGCACATCGTACAGGGGCAGGATCACTTCCTTACTCCTGCTGGACACACAATTTTTGACATAAGCCAGGATGTTATTTGCCTTCTTGGTCACCTGGGCACATTACTAGCTCATGTTCAGCTTCTGTCTACCAGCACCCACAGACCAATTTCTGCCAGGGAGCTTTACAGACACTCTTCCCCAAGCCTGTAGCATTGCCTGGGGCTTTTCTGGCCCAAGTGTGGAACCTGGCACTTGGCCTTGTTAACCCCCATACAATTGACCTTGGTTCATCTGTCCAGTGTGTCCAGATCCCTATGCAGAGCTCTCCACCTTCTTTACACTGTAGGACCAAAGAAGTAGAGACCTTCCTGTATAGGTAATCTACATTTTACATGTAACTGCAGTCCAAATTATATTTAAGTGTATGTTCAAGCTCATCACGTAAAAGACAGTGTTGAATTTTGAGGGATATGGGATATCACACCCATGATAGGTCTTAGCATCCTGGATCTACCTATGTGGATCTATATCTAGTTGTACAGCCCAGGCACTTCTAAGTAGTTCATTTCAAGGGATGCCAGAAAAACCTCATTTCTCAAAAAAAAGCAGGAATCAGTCACACTGACCCACATTTCCTTGGACTTCAAGTACACATTGACCACAGAGAATCATGCAAAGAGGGAATGGGCTGAATGGGTAGTCATAATGTCCTCCACATGAAGGGCATCAATCCCTACTCCAAAATATTAGGTCAGATATCAAAACTACTGAGCACAAAATGACTGAAACTAGTAAAGTTCTTACATTTATCTTTACTACTATTTGATTTATTTACTTGAATAAAAATCACAAGAAGCAACATTAAAACAGAGTTTACATCAACATTTTATATAATTTGTATTTCTACTATGCATACAGAATTATAAATAATAATATTTATATTCAACACAAGAATCAAGAGCATAAGTCTCAAGATCTCTTGATGTAAGACAGAGAGATATATCCCCTCTTTTGGTTTGTTATGCCTCTTCATAGTTGTCTTGATGGTTCAGGCCAGACTGTACCTGTAATCTGTAAACCAAAGGCCTGTAGTTAAAGAACTGGATTTTTTTAAAAATTAAGCAGTAGTTTAAAATAAAATTGTAATAGATGTACAGGATACAGGAAAAATAGTTTACCAGAGAATGTTTTACATGTAAGAGATTTATTTAGGAAAAATATCATTGCACATAGTAACTTAACCATTCTTGTTACTTTATCCTCTAAGACTTAGGATGCATATATATAATTATTGCACTCTCAGTCAGTATACATAGCCTAAAAATTGCTCTCCTTCTCTCTCATTCCCATTTGGTTTCACAAGTTTCAGCAAACTAGTCATTGAATTGATCTACCTGGATAACTTAAAATAAATAAAATGTTCTCTCTGCACCTGCAAAAAGAACAGATGCTGTCAGAAGTGGTTTAACACTTCAACAGATTTCTTCTGTCTGCATAGCCAGTGACTTTTGCCAGTTCAGCAGTTGATTTCCTTGGAACTTTGGCAGCAAATATGTTCTACTTCTTACTTTTGTCTTTCAAATGAAAAGTAATACACTTTAATGAGTTTAGGCCTAACTGTCATAGCAATTGTCTCAAATTAAAGGATTTTAATGTATGAAATAAGTACAAACAGTAATTTAAATAAACAACTCTGGACCTTTTTTGATACTTCATTGTATCATTAGCCTGTGGTTTGTTTGAGATTCCTCAGGAGAATGTTTTTCAGATAACAAGCTATGTGTGACGCATGTGTGATCTTTCTCTGTTTATCAAGGTCTTCTTTGTCCTTCCTTACCTTCTATATAAAGTCTTGGTCTTAATCCTTTCTCAGCAAGGTAGGCTGTCCTCACATTCTAGGGCACAGGAGGGCTAGCTGACAGCATGAGCAGTTGGCTCTCACTCCTTTCCCAGAAGAAACAGGGATGTCTAATCTCCCAAAATACATTGTTCCACATTTCTGTATCAGTTTTTTTGGTTCTTTTCAAACTTTGTCTGTCTTTATCATACTGAGTGCAGGAAAGACTTGCTAATTTTTATTCAGTGTCATGATAGTTCAGCTAGATAAGCAAACACATCTGCCTAGTACTGTGTCTTGTAACTGAGATCTTTTTACCATATTCCTTTGCTCAGAGTGTGCATGACCTGCATCCTTACAACACACTGCAGAAGATACTTGAATATCTAATCCTCATTAGTCTCACCAAGATTTATGGTTTAGGGCCTCAATTGCACGCAGACATTTCCAGTCCCTGATCCTGCAGCAACAAGGTTAACAAGTTCTTTATCAGTGAGTTAACTGAGGGTAGAATTGGATGTGAAATATGACTGTAATTGATTAATAGGAAAACACTATTACAAACTTACCATAACATATATATGCAAGGTGTCATAAAATGGAAAATTTACACCTAGTCTTCTTAATTCCAATGTTCAATTTTTCAGCAATTTTCTCTGAGTTATTGCATATCATGGATACATTAATTACCTTGTAAATGCATAGCAATTAACAGTCTCTATTTTTGCTCATGTTATGAAAACAAGTGTGTTAATCAAAATATCATTGTTTAAATATAGTGAAGTATTGAGCAGTACAGATGTACTCATCACTTGTGGAATAAGATCTGTTTGAAAAGTTCTTCATAATTTATTTAAGTTTTAAATCGCATCAAGCTTGAGGTTATTTTTCTACTCCTTTATCTAATTATGCTTTATCTTTCAGCAAACTGCTTCTCAATACCTT
Source organism: Actenoides hombroni (assembly GCA_024336885.1). Lineage (NCBI taxonomy): Eukaryota > Metazoa > Chordata > Aves > Coraciiformes > Alcedinidae > Actenoides > Actenoides hombroni. Next base: position 907,378 of record WUAM01000161.1, read on the forward strand.
TGTTATACTGAAAGAAAGCCCTCCAGAAATCAAAGAAGCTTATCTCCATCACTGTGGCTTATGCACTTATCTTCATCTTGCAGAAATGTGTGATGTGTTCCCTGTCCCATGGGTGTTTCTGTGAATGACAATTCAATGTCCATAACCGATGGATTATATGTATCTGAAACTTCACCTGTCTCTGCTATTTAAGATATGTACATCAATATATGTGTGACCATACTAAATCATATAAATGTTAATTACTGACCCAATCATACACTATTTGTTTATATTCATAAGTACTGTATAGACTTACCAGCTTAGTTTCCTCCTGTCTTTCAGTTAAAACTCTTTAAAATGTCCTAAATATGCATTTGAATATTTACACTCCATGTAATGAAGTCAGTATATTGTACACAAATTCACCCCATTTTAGATTTTGCTTAATATATCCTTTCACAAATGAAGTTATAATCTTGATTATGCATACTGTTGATTTACAACTGGATGATGCATGTCGTCAGCTTGACTTCGTTCTATTAAATGATGCATAAGGCCCACCTTTTAAGAAGTTATCTTAAAAAAAATTACTTTTCTACATTGCATGAGATTTTATGGAATTCAATATATTAAAAAAATATTTTGTTAACTATCCCACACAGTGGATTGTGATGTATCTATTTAAATCTGGATTTTAGATACAGCAGAAATTCCCATTGTTGCTTTCCATTTACAAATGAAATTGGGGTCACATAAACAGTACTGAATTTGAGTTTTAATAGAGGTTTGATTTTACCCTGGTTTTTTTTTTGTTGTTGTTTGTTTACAATCTAAACAGAAGAATGTGAGGGAACACTATTGCTATTACATTTGGACAAACACTTCCCTGTGCCAAATATTACTGCTGACAAGCTATTAAAAAAGTAAAAACTCAAAACTAAGAATAGTTAATAGTGTATTTTGCATTCCATGTGTAATTGAGATAGCTGAATAACAATGTACACTATAATTCAGTGAGAACGTATTTTATGAACTCCATAAATAATGCAAGAGCTAATATTGCAGTTTTAAAGGAGAGTGGATTTTTGACTGGCATAGGTCCTGCAGGTAGTGTGTGTGGAAATCCAGTACATTACAAACTGTTTGAAAAAAGTATTATTAATATGTAATGCCTTCAGAAAGACTTGTTTATGTTAAATTCTCTGTTTCTTTCTACATTATACTACTAAGATGGTAGACTGAGGTGACTTGAAGGATTTTTCAAACAAAGTATATGCATTTGGCATAAAAAAGCCCTATGTAAAGGTTTACACTTACTTGCAGCCTATAATAATGTTGTCTCAGAGACCTGAATGAGATAACATTCTGAGGAACAGCTTGTAACAAACTAGACCTTTCTCTTCCTTCCTCTCTCTCCCACCCCATATATTATTGCCTACAAATTAAAAATTGAAAATAGGTGTGTATTAAGGAACTGCCTGATTTATCTTTGGATAAAGTTGCATCAGTAATGATTTTTGGTTTGTTTTTTTGGCTCAGAATAACTATGTAAAAATGCTATTAGATATTTTATTTTAATTTTCTATGCAAATTTATTTTATTTTTTAAATCAAAACTTCAGAGAAGTTCAGGAAGTTAAGTTATTCCTTTAAGGCATATTTGTTGCTTTCTATACACTGCAGAAATCCTCATGTATGTGGAAAATTATAGTAAACACATTCCTAGAATAAGACTGACTCAGTAAATTAATTTATACTAGTCTGAACATGTGTTTAGTTCAAAAGGAGTAACAGATACTTCAAGATATTATTATGATTTATTAAAAATTATGAGAAGTTGTGCAAATTTATTTGTACTGTGAAATATTTAAATTACTATTTTTTTTTAATATTGGGTATTTAGTATAATGTAATGTGTTGGAGGAGGTGTACAAAACAGTCCAGAAATTTTAATATCCCTTAGTTTCAGATTCCTTAAGTTTAAGATTCCCTCTTTTGCATTTCTTATTAAGGTCTGACTTCCAGCTAGGAATTTATACACATAACACTACATATCAGAAATGCTCTGTCTTGAAGACATAGTTTTGTAGGAGATTGTGGGTCAACAGAAACAAATCAAAGTGAAGTAATTGTTGATTTAGAAAGAAAAACTAAACACTGGTTTTTGCATACTGAAAAAGGAAAACATTTGAATACACTTACAGATATTGAAAATTCAAATTCTTAATACTTAATTCAGTTAGTCCTGGTAAGACTTACAAGCTTGTGAATGATTATTTTTAATACTGTACCAGCTAGGACTCTTACTGCATTAAAAGTAGAGACAAAGTATACTTGTTCCTGCCTCTTTCTCCTAAAAGTGCTCTCTCACTGAGTCGGATGTGGTAATGTTCTGATTAAAAACCAATCGTGACAAATCTCCGATATACCTTTGAGCCACTAGAGAAAGCAACATAGTTAGAAATACAGTATTCTGCCTTACTTTTTATCTGGAAAACTTCCAAAGGCAGTACCCTTTCCTTTATATAATAAGAGCTCCATGCTTCATAACTTAAGGCTACAAGACCTCACTCTCTGTCTAGTCAAATTTGAGATTCAGAGCATCTGCATTCCTTTTCTGTCAGCTTCATAGGAAGGGGAAAAGTTGTATTTTCCCAATTGCAAGTCTCTAACTTCCTCTCCTACCTCACTTGCAACCTACAACTGTATCACCCATCCCAAATATTACAAAGATATTATGTAATTTTACTAGAGTGATATACAGGTGCCTTCTGTTAAAGTATAGCCTTCAGGTAAATATAGTGAATGTCCTTAAATCTTCCCTGGAGTCAATCTAGGTCTTTCTCAAAGACAAGAATAATTCATCAATACCCTTAATTGTAAAAAACCAGTCAAATCACTCTGAAATGCTCATCATAGCATAGCAGCAATAACTCCCCATAGGACCATGAGCTAAGCTACTGAAGGAAGCTTACTGATTCAAAACAGCAGCTTTCTGTTAGAGTAACTGTGGCAATTTGCATTTCTTGGAGCTACCAATTGCACATAGACAGGGACCGGTTTTATTTTAAATGGTTTCTGCAAATCCACACAAACTAACAGGAAATACCATTTCAATGAAAGATTAAAATTCTCATTGTAGCTGAAATGGGAAAATAGCTCTCAAGGGACATTAAACTGAGATGTTGAATTTTTGGTTTAGGAGTAAAAAAAAAAAACTTTTTTTTTTTTTTCCCCAAAAATAATGCAACAAAATAAGTAAAGTTAAAAATTACAAATATCATACAGATAAATGTGTCACCAGAATGTGAGAAGCCCAGATTGCCCAGATTTGTGGACTGGAAGTAAGTGGATCTGAAACATACCTCCTGAGCTTCTTTAATTCCTTTCCCCTAAAGGAGTTCTTCTATACCTCGTTCATAGGGAAACTGTCTGACAAAATTTTGTCTAAATTGTTTATAAAGCTATGACACATCTTCAGGCTCCTTAAAGTTCTTACTAGCACTACACTAAAGTGTCATAATTAGCCTTCTTTTTTTTTTTTTTTTTTCCTGAAATGAATCTTAAATGAATTTTTATGCACTTTATGTTTCTTGTTTTATGGATGTGAAGAACTAATTATTTCCACTGCCTTTGTATCAACTCCTTCTGTATTTAGTTATTAGTTTTTTCACAAAACTATGCATCAGGGAATCTTATCTTTTCTCTGTATCATATTTTTTAGACTTGTAATTACTAGTGAGGCACTTTCATAGTGTTTTTCACCTTTTACATCTACACTTTCTTCCTCCTGTCCCAAGGGACCCAAATGTGCCTTCAGAAAAACAGTGATATTATGACCATTCTGAGGCAGGTCTTTTTAATCTCTTTTAATCTTTCTTAGTCTGAGGAAATAAAAAGACATTGAAAAGACAGTTGAATATAACTCCTTAGATCTCAGACTGAATACCCAAAAACACATGACAGTGATTAAGAACATTTTCCTCCAAGTTTCCTTAAGACTGCTATATTAGTGGGGAGCTTTGGGGTTGGATATATATTTGTTTTTTCTTTGATGATTTTACATTTCATTGACGAATTTCAAACAATCTTCTTTTTCTTGCAGTAACTTGTATACACTAGCTTCTCTCATGTTAGTATTTAAAGTAAAAATATCATGTAAATCTGATTTCTAGATATTGGGATTAAATGTAATGCCTAGCAAATAAGAAGATGATTAAAAATTGAACTAAGGTTCTTTCACTACTTTCTTGAAAAGTGATTTTCATTAGCTTTATTGAACACAGGAATTTTGAAATACAGTCCTGACACTATTTCCTATTTTTATTTTTCAGTCTGTACGTAAGACTTTTAATAATTTTAAACATCTAGCTGTCATTCACATTTACCATTCTTAGTGTTTAAGCAAGGAGGTAGAGAAGAACATTTACTATTTTTGCGTAATGATTAATCTAAAAGACACTAAAAGTTCTTCAAGTCAGTAAGGAGTGCCATTTCTCTAGATAAAGATGAATGCACTGCATGATATATGATGTGCAAGAAGGTATAATGACTGTCTCTTTTTAGCAAGATGGTGAGACTGTATTTTCCAGTTATCATCTTTGCTTCTCCTAGAAATAAAAATCATCACTGGTTTTTAATAAAGGAAAACAGATAGTTATTTTCAACATTAAATTAACTAGTACAGGTATTGCAATGTTTCCACTCAACTTGTTATAAATACATATCCAGTCATGTTATAAATGAAAATTATACAATAATTTTTGTATAATAGTTCTTTGTTAGTATTTGTATGGGCTTTTTGGCTGTCATAAATAGAGCAGATCTTGATGGCTACCTTAAGTAACAGAACAACATTGAAATATGAGCAATAACCCATCTCTGTGATTCATTTGACCTCCCTTAACATGTTCTGATAATCTAGCATTTCCTGTTACTGTCTTTCACTATCTGCTACCTGCCAGTCTTTATGTCCTTCAGAAAAAATACTAGAAAAGGAAATTGAATATCTAGTACTGTTGCTATGGTAATTTAATAATAAGAAAAAATTACTACTAATACATACTGTATCCATACTGAAGTAAAGATATTCTACATTTAAAATCTAGTCAAAATGGTCTTGTTTATCACAATTTTCACTTACAATATTTACAGTAATGACTATAAAGTTAAGCCATTTTGTGTCTTAAAGAAATTAGTTCTTGGAAGTAGAAAGCAGCATATTTTATTTGTAAGTATATAGGAAATCCACATTCTATATTTTCTTTCATTAAGAAGTAAATATTTTTTAAAAATATTTTTATGAGAGAATATAAAAATAAAATTATTTTCCATTATTTTTAGGTGTCCATTTTTCTTAGAGTATGTAGGGATTTCCAAAATGAGGCATGTAGAACCATAACAAGAGTACCCAAAAGAAAAGTATCACGGACATGCTGAAGTGATACACCATAGACTGCACTCCATAAAGTCTATTCACTCTGAAAAACAACACTTTCAGCTCTGCTTTTACCATAGCTTGAGGAAAAATTATTTCCATGTTGTAAGAAAATATATATTATCCCACTTACCTCGTCTTGCACATACACACACAAACATATACACATGCAAACAATAGTATGCTAGTGAATACATACAAAATTGTATTGTGAGAACCAAACATTTAATGTAGGGAGTATGTTACCTTCTGTAGAACTTTCAGGGTTTAATTGCATAATTTGTAAATTGTCTTTCACACCATCTCCCACATCATTCTTCTAGAGAAGCTGGTGGCTCATGGCATAGACAGGTGTATTCTTCAGTGGGTTAAAAACTGTCTGGCCATCTAGACCCAGAGAGTTGTAGTAAATGGAGTTAAATCCAGTTGACAGCTCATCACCAGTGGTGTCCCTCAGGGCTCATTATTGGGTCTATTCTTGTTCAATATCTTTATCTGTGATCTAGATGAGGAGATGAGTGTTTCCTCAGCAATTATGCAGACTACACCAAATTGAATGGGAGTGTCATTCTGCTAGAGAGTAGAAACGCTCTGCAGAGGGATCTGGACAGGTTGAATCGATGGGCAAGGCCAATTGTATGAGGTTTAACAAAGTCAAGTGCTGGGTCCTACGCTTTAGTCACAACAATCCCAGGCAATGCTACAGGCTTGGGGAGGAGTGACTGGACAGCTGTCTGGCAGAAAAGGACCTGGGGGTGCTGGTTGACACTTGGCTGAAGATGAGCCAGCAGTGTACCCAGGTGGCCAAGAAGGCCAACAGCATCCTGGCCTGTATCAGAAATAGTGTGTCCATCAGAAGCAGGGAAGTGATTGTGCCCATGTACTCAGCACCGGTGAGGCCACAACTCCAATAATGTGTTCAATTCTGGGTCCCCCACCACAAGAAAGACATTGAGTTGCTGGAGTGAGTTCAGAGAAGGGCAATGAAGCTGGTAAAGGTTCTGGAGAACAAGTCTTATGAGTAGAAGCTGAGGGAACTGGGATTGTTTAGTTTGGAGAAGAGGAGGCTGAGAGACCTTATTACTCAGTACAACTACCTGAAAGGAGGTATTTTGAATACCCTGGAGGTATGCAAAAACCATGTAGGTGAGGCACCTCAGGACATGATCTAGTGAGATAGTGAGGTGGGGTTTTTTGTGTGTTTGGTTTGGGTTTTTTTGGTGATTGGATGCAGGGATCTTAGAGGTCTTTTCCAATCATGGCAATTCTGTGATTCTATAATTTATGGAAGAAAAATGAAAAAAAAAAAAATAATGAAAAAAACCCCTCATATATCGATCTTGACAGATGTCGGTAATCCAGTGTGTATCAGTCTCAAGGACAGAGATGACATAAAGAAATGCAGAAAGTTAGGAAGGAGTTGTTCTAAAGAGACTGATGAATTAATGTAGCTTTAAAAAACATGGGTTTATATTCCTGCTTTTATTACTCACAGATTAGGTATTTTCATTGGGAGGCCTTTGGAACAAAAATTATGTTTAGGAAAAAGATGGAAGAATTCAAGTTTTTCTCAAAATGTAGGACAATTCAGTAAATTGATTACCTTTGTTTGCTTGAATGTTTGCAGTCATAGTTAGACATGCTAAATAACCCAGGAAGTCCAAGCATGTAGGAAATTACTAAAAATATATAACTTGGCCCCATTTTTGGTTTACTTTCTAACGTATAAAAGTTTCCCGCTATGTCTCATGTGAGTAATCGTCAGTTATCAAGTTACTATCCAGTTATTTAGAATGACCAACCACCTCTAAAATAACCTCTCCATGCTGTGAAGAATCTTCAGATACTGAAAGGTCTCTGACCCAGCAGTTTCTGTCAGGTATATTTGATTTCCCAGCTGAGACAACTGCATACCTTTTCGTGATTATAAGGAAGGGATAAAACCTATGCTGTTCTTTACCATCTTGTTTTGCATTCATGGTTACAAGTGTGACTCCCCAGAAGTATCACACAATTCAAAAATACACGTGCTAGTCTTTGAAGCTTTTGGGAAGAAAGGACATCCATCACTGCCAAAACATTAATTAAATCTACTTGCGATTGCTCTATTCCTATCTATGAGATCTCCAGGAACAGGAAAGTAAAGAGATTGGTACATTGCACTGGAGCCAAAATTTGGACACTTTTCCTTATATTCTAGACGAATAGTATAAAAATTGAGCCATGAACCTCCTACAGTGAAGAGTAAGGGAGTGGCACCTCCAAGGAGTTAATCTTCACTCCTTAACATGAACATTTAAAACAGCGAGGCTGGTTGTCCTGATGGAGATTGACGTGGATTTAGAGCACTATTTTTTTGAATGCTAAAGCTTGGCAAGATGAATGTTTTCATAACTGCAATAATACCAGTAACATAGTAATTTACCAAATAAAATAGTTCAGTACAATAATGATAGAATAGTTTTACATCCTTAATTATTTTTAATAATGTGGTAAATTTCAGCTTTTTTAAAAAAAGTTATTTTTTATTCTACTGTGGTTTTAGTTCTGGATTTTATTTTGCTGTTTTTTTGAGAGCAAAGAACAGTTCCCTTAAGGCCCATACTTTAGCTCAATTTCTAAGCTGTACTAGTTGGATATATTTTTATAAAATTATTTTTAGTTTAAACTACAAAAAATGGACCAAATCAGTAAAGCACTGCTTTAGATAATTCATAGACATTTTTGGAAAGCAGTTCCTGGTTAAAAGCTTATGAATATTTAATACCAAAAAAGGTAGCTATTTATTTATTTATTTTAGGCTATTTCTTGCTTCTACATGCAGAATCATTGTACCAGAAGGTATTACACCATTTGGTTTTGGCTGATCATTGTCAGTCAATAACTTCAAGTTGATGCACATTTATTCTTATAGTTTGCTTTTACTTTTCTACGGTAGCAGCAGTATCCAAAATGATAATTATAGGTCTTGTCAACTTGCAGAATATTCTATTAATTTTTCCTCCAATAACAGTAAATTAGCATTTCAATATGTATAGAAACTGTGTGAATTATACGTCTTCCAGTGTTCACTGAGGGAGTACTCAGGGTCATCTTATTCATCAGACAGCTCTGAAAATTTATAAAACATATACTTAAAACTTCTACTGATTAAATACATGTACTGCAAACTGCACAAAATTCACAAATAGTGAATAGCAGTAAGAACTGATGTAAAACCAAAGCTGGCATCCAGTTTTCTTTTTAGTAATAATATTGAGAAAGCATCTATGAAGAAATAATCCATACAAGACTATCATTATCCTGTATAAATTAACCAGTCTGTCTCAGATCTATCTATCTGTCTCATATGAACCCTTTGCCACTCTGGCTAATGAAAAAATCACTATAAGATTGAAGAATATGTCCAGCAGAAGATATAAAGAATGATTTTTAATTCAGCTGTCTTATGCAAAAGATAATGATTCCAACCATTTCTAGGTGTTACCAGATATCAGCTATGTATGATGGAAATATCTGAATCAATTTTGTGCCCTAGTTCTCTCCAGTGTTCTTGGACTTCAAGAAAGAGTAATAGAAAAAGGGCCTAAAGAAGCTACTAGCCCTCATATTTCCAATTCTTAAATGCCTTTGTATGAATTATTGAAGAAAACTGATAGTTTTCTGCAAAATTGGACAACTATGTTGACTTGGAAGTCACTGACTGCTTTAGAGTTTTAAATTCATTTCCTCTACAAACAATATCTTTTCTAACAATGGACAAAAACAGTAGGAAATGCATTAGTCAGAATTTCCAATTTTTTGACTTCTCTTCTTGTATATATGTTATTTTATAAAATCAATTAATACTTGTAAAAATTGAATAGGGCCTCTTCTTTAAAGACCATATAGAGATATCATATCAGAACAAACACTGAAAAACATTGCTGCAGAGGTGTGATAAACTCATAACAAATACATACATCTTCTGGATACAGCTTACACTTTGAGCTATTTTCTTTACTTAATCCAAGACAACCATTAGTAGTAAAGTATTTTGAACACTGAGAGCTGTTCTGAACACACATACACACACTTTAGCTTTGTAACTGAAAAATAAAACTTTTTACTCTGTGTTCATTAGCTTACTCATGGACTGTTGCAGGATACATTTCAAGGAACACAGCAAAGACAACTTTGGTTTATGACCAGACATGTTTCTTTTCTTTTTCAATATGGAAAAAAAAATGGTCTAGAATGAAATAAGGTTTGCCTTACAAAAAGGTGTAGTTGCACAAAATTTTCACTGTATTCCTTAAAAAACTAAATGTACTATTTCTTTGAACAAATTATACTTATTTTAATATGTTGTTCTATTTTTTTTTCAATAGTCCAGATAAATTTACAAAGCTAATCAGTTAATGATATTTATAGCTCAAGCATTTTTAAAAAATCTCTTGAGTTTTGCTGTTGGTGTTGCCATAAACATAGCTTTCATTGCAAATATACAGTTTGGATTACCAGTAAAGCCAGAAAGTGAATTGTATTTCTTATATATTAAGCCCCAGCAACAAAAAAATACTATCACAGAGATCTTCTGACTTCCCATATAAAACTGAGGTCATCTTCAGAAAGAAAACATTGACTATACACACGTGTATGTGCTTAATCTTATGTAAAGGGATTAAATTTTTTTGATCCATCAGAGAAAACAGAACATCAGCTAATTAGGAACTGGACTGGTAGAAGTCCGTGCACCTGAAAATTTTTTATTATTCAACAGGCTTACAAAAATATAAAAATCAACAAACATCATCATTAAGAGATAATATCATTCATTACTAAAAATGTAATCTCCTTTTCAGCAATTTAGTATTTACTTCATCCCCAGTTCTTACCTCCATGTTTACTTTTTACTCTTCATCTATTCCTAATTCACTTCTGTCACGGTTTAGGGTCAGGGCAGCCCCTTAGACCGATAACAGACGCTCTCTGTTAACCCCCCTCCCTCCCCAAA
>WUAM01000161.1:917891-942914 GCA_024336885.1 Actenoides hombroni
AGTTAATTAGAAGAACTGAGCTGAAAAGTAAAATTACTGAACAGAATTAGTTCTGTTCTCACTCAAACCAGGACACTTCTTATAAATGTCTTGTCCATATTTGGTCAATAGTATATCCTAAGTGAGAGTGAAGAGCAGATGCTGGGGAGTCAATGGACATGGTAGTACATTTCATGAAGGGAGAGTTCCTTTAAGACTCACTCTAGTCTGGTCCTCTGGTGTGATTGCCCATCTTCTATTGAAGCGCTTTACTTGTGCTCCTGGAGTACATCATCTTACTCAGCTACACACATAAAGACATGCATAAACATATGTATATATATATATGTAAGAGGTACTGTTAAGTAGCCTTTACATTCGTCTTTTGTCTTTACAAGTACTGCTCCCTTTTTCAATGTTCAGTTCACTTCATTTGTTGTGCTGCAGGTTTTTTTAGTGACAGTTAAATACATTTTTTCTAGCCATATATTTATATAAATGAACAAAGGTTATGTGTTCTGGGGTTCCCCCGAATGATAAAAAAATGTCAATCTCCTTGTTGTTTATAAAGAATAAAGTAAAAAAAATATCATTAAAAAAAAAAATTCTTTCATCAAACTCTTTCCACAACAGCTACATTAATAATAGTGAAAATTAAAAGGTAGGTAAATTTGACTGATTAAGCCTTGGAGTAAAGCAAAGAAATATTATATTCTTTCTTTATTTCTTCAAACTGATACAGGGGCATTCAGGAATAAGATGGCATCTCTGAAGAGCTCGTTGCATTTTATATCTCTGTGAGCATTAGAAGGCTTGTAATAGCCTTCCTTACAGATAGGTCACATTCATGCCAGCAGTCTGTTAGTATCATCAATCCAGCACCTTCTGAAAAGACTAAACTTGACCTCAGGAGGAATATATGATAACAGAACTAACATTTGAATTGAGGATACAACAGCTCCAGGGAGAAAAGTCCTCAGAAAGATTTGCTGTCAAGAAGACCAGAGGCTTCACTGGATCCTGAAAACGAATAAGCAGAAGAGAAAGTTCTAAATTACGACAGTGTTTCCTCAGGAGTATTTTTATCAAAAAGTTGCTATATCTACTAAGCTTGCTGGTCTAGTGACACTCATATTGTGAGTGTGCTAATATTCAGAATTTAACAATTATGTCTTGTTAGATTTTCTCTCAATATAGAGCCTACACTAAAATGATTTTCTTCTCTCCTTTATTTGCTGCTACTGAATTACTTATTTTCCAGTATCTATTCTGCTATGAGGAAAGCAAATGATTCCATGAGGTTTTTTTTGTAGCAATTAGAGTTGGTTTGGGGTTTTAGTTTCTAACATTCCCATCTTAAAAAGAAACTCATCATTCTTGCTAACATTCATCCACATGGTCTGTTCCTTTGAATTTTCAGTTTTTATCTTTGCAGATTGACCGCTTTTATAGGAATTGCTCTAGGGCAGTACCGTGCTGTCAAATGTTTAAAATTTACTACTGTGTTCTGCAGGAAATGAACTCAACACAGATCAATATGATCAAAGTTGAGGGCACTTTATTCATGTTTTTGCCAGGGTTATATACAATTTCTCTTCCCGTATACACGCTACCACTAGCAGCTATTGGTTAATTACTCTAAACACACACTGTTCACATGTCCTAAACTAATAAATCATTGGCTATTCTACACTGCCTCCATCATCACCCCTCATCCTGGTTATCTTCTACTTTCTTCTTCTTTATCTTCTTGCTTCATTGCTTTTTGCTTCCTCCTTTGCCATTCTCAAGCATACCTCAAGGTCGTCGTCCGCAGGCTAATTTATTCCCACACAGTCTTGCTGAAAACAGGCATGCCTGTTTTCCTCCAGGCATAATCCTACAATTCCCCCTTTTTGTTTTTGTGTAAGCCAATCCCCTTGAATAGCTCTTTCAATCATCTTTCCCACCGTCCTCAATAAACAAAGTACTACAGCTGACATTACTAACACTATTATGTTATGTCAAGTTGATGTCTTAAGCTATGGCATAGGTGAGTTTGGATAGGCCACATGTCCGTTCTCTTCGAGAAACATTGCCACAGTGTTCTTGATTCAGTTGTTTTCACTGCAGGAACCAAATTCTGCTTTGAAATTTCCAAGTGTGAAAGCATTCAAAGAAATGTCTGCACAAGTCTGCATGAGTGAAAAATGTAACCTCATTTATCTCTTAGATGTACAATGCTCTAATCAAAACTTCAATCATGACTGATCTTTAGTCAAAGCAGACTGAATGCTTTTGTGGTTTTTGACCTATATTTCTTGAATTAATCTAGAACAGACACTGAAATTCTCCTTTGAAGGCAGTTTGCATTCCAGCTACCCTTTTATTTCTTTATCCATTTATTTATTTGATCACTTGTCGTAATCTAGAGCATAAATGTTCACAGAATTTGCAAAAATTACACCAATTTAAATGAATTCAAAATATAAATTTGCAAAGACTTAATTCATCCCTAAATATTATACATCAACCAATTTCTCAATTCACTAAAATGCTGTAAAATACCTAGAAAAAGGAATAGTTTTTCATACTGTTGTTATTGAGAGCTGTCTTTGTAACTATTTCCACCACAATAACATTTTCAGAGCATACACTCACATGCTACTTAAAAAATAACATTTTAGTTGATATTTTTAGACTTTTTCTTAATAGATGATCTGTTTTATACTCTTCAGTTCATATTATAAAAGTAATACTATTTTGCTACAGATATATGTATATATATTGATTTTCAAGCATACCATTACCTGCTTTTCATCATCTGCCATAAAAGAAGTTTAATTTCCACAGCTTCAGAAAGAACTGAATGATCACTTACTATGAAAAAATCTGGTTTTAACATTACTCACTGCTTTGACTCCTGATACCTTTAATCATAAGGTTGCTATACTTTTCCTTTAAAAAAAAGGTCAAACTGGCTGCTTCAACAGTCCCAAACATTACACAGCTATTATGTTTCTACTCTGTGTGACAGACATTACTTCTCTGGCTTGAGTGGAGCTGTCATGATTTATAATTCTCATCTTTGTTAAATATTTTATACTTCTGCTTTTGCAAAATTATTGTTTCAGCAGCCACGTACTTAATCAACAGCTATGCTCATATTTCTTCAAAGGTTTCTGAAAAGATTGCCAGTAAATAACTGTATTCCACTGATGCACATCTCCAAAGAAAGCAAGCTGTTCTGCTTTTATTTTGCCCAAATATATCTTTTCATGTTAATACATTTGTTTCTGTTATAACTTCCCATCTAATTTAACGATAGAAGCAATGCTGAATTTGGGTAGGTCTTCAGTGTACCTCTATTAATCCTGAGGTTTTGAAGATAGTTTCAGATTTTTAATTTCAGGAGTTAAACACTTAGGCTGTATAAGAAGTCTTAATGAGATAGCATTATGAATCGTAGTAGTGTTATGATAAGGGACTACTCAAGGTTATTTCGTATTTTGTTCACAGAAAAGATGATGAGAAGAGCATGTATTCTTCTTATATGGGCAATGATAAGGTCAGATTCATACAGAATCCTCTCAAAATCATTTACAATAAGAACTCTTTTTCCACATAAAGCTGTTCTTACATACTCCAAACCTGTTTCTATTCATCTGGCTGGTCAGTAGGTTCTGTGACACCCTCTGGGAACTTGTCAATTCAGATCATTACTTGTTTTTTAAATGTTGCATACACAAATTACAAATAGCATCATACAATACCTTAATGTATTGCTAACATATTACAGACTTCTAACACAGGTGTTGAGATAGTGATTCACAGTTCCTCATGTGTTTTTTTTAAATTGTTTCTCGCCCTATTTTGTTCTTTCTGTATATTACAGAAATGTACCTGTGAGAACTTAGTCATTATTCACTGACACATTCTACATGGCCATATTAGAAAATATCTCCTCTTTTTAAGAGCGCAACTGTGTATTTTAATAATTCAGAAATTGAGTTGTTTTTTTTTTTGATACTACATCCTAAAAAAAAGACTGTGTTTAACCTTAAAATCTTTTTACATTGTAAGATTTTTATCAGAATAAATTTACAACTGACTGTACATATAAACAACTTTGATGAAAAAACTATTTTTAAGCTTTAAGAAGTAAAAAAAAGCCAGTAAAATCTGCAAATCATAGACTTCATTTTTCTTAATGTGTATCTGACATGTGACATCACTGATAATGAAATGTCACCAATGAAGATCTCTTTCCTGATTTACAGTATATAAAGTTCAGAGTACATCTCAGTTAATGGTGTATCAATTGCCTGTTAGTATTCTACGCTTTGTGCATTTTCATCTCTATCTTTTCAACAGTTTTGAAAGACTGGAGAACTATGAGACAGCAATGCTGCAGAAATTTAATTTTTCTCTTTATCTTGCTAACTGAAAAATAAACTCACTCTGTCCTTCAAAATATATATGAAGGATTGAAGACTGACGAAAATAAGCAATATGGATTTCATACTATATCATTCTTGCTCTTTGACAGATTGGGTTCCTCTGTTTGATGGCCAAAACCAATGTTGTGAAGAGCGTGATCAGTAAAGCTTGCAGTTTGAAGAAGCTGTGAAAAATGGAAACACAAAACATAATTCTCAAATGAAAAACTAGCTGCCAAAATTTAAGTGGATAGATTATTCAGTACTGATTCTGTTTTGCTTTGTCTTGATTTCAGTTTAGCTAATTGTTTAAAGTTTAACATGTTGACTTAGAATGGAAAATGTGTATCTAAGATCAGCAAAGCTAAACAGCTCTTTCAGTATCATGTGCTAGTGTTGAGTTCTGAAAAAAGCACATAGGTTTTCCTGGTAGAAAAGTTAAAACCATGTAGTTTCCTTATTTAGGTACCCCAAGTAGCTTTGAATCTGCACTTGGGGCTTGATGCACTCATAACCTCTAAAGGTGCAAACACTGATTAGGCTTTTCCTGTGGTTAGCACATCTGCAATGATGCTCTACTATTCAGACTTTCTGGTGATTGATAATGGTTGACACAATGTTTATCCTCTATTTCTGTGAATATGGTAAAAAAGTCACTCTAGTGTACTTAGGCAACATTTTCATGATACCACCAAATACATTTTCAAATCTCTATTCAAATTTCTGTCAAATTTCATCAAAACTCACCATGTTCAAAATTCATTAGAGGAAATAAAGTATAACTTTATTTTCTTATTTTAAAAAATTAAAATAAAAGCAGTAACAAATGAAGAGGAACAAGGGGCAGAAGGAATGGGAAAAGGGAGAGAGATTTTATTGCAACCATGTCACATAAGAAGAAGAAAATATGGAATGATTGGTTAGGCGAACATCTGCTAAAATTTAAAGAAAGTTTTTCATCATTTCATTCTGCTCTCTAAGTTACTTTTATTGTGGATATTTTGGAGCCTTCAACACATAAGAACGAAAATACAGTATTTTAAATGCTGCCTTATTTTACAATATAGAAACATTACCTTTTCTTGTTCAAGAAAAGGCTTATTCCCTATTCATGGGTTAGTTGATCAAAATACAGTTACTATTCCATAAAATATTTTAAGCATTTTTAGAACACTGCCTGGTTGCAGAAAAACCCAACCAACAACAGAACCCCACAAACATTGGAAGTGTACCCCATTTCCCAGGAAAGGTTATGTCAATCATATATTACTATTCTTCACTGTAGGTCATGATTATATATATTCTACTATAACTTAAATTACATGAATTATGGCTTATCATTAATTATAAAGCAAAATAACCTTTTTTTCCTGCCAGTATCAATTGGTGTAAGCAATTTATAGTTAAAATGCTAACTAGTGTGACATCAAAACCATGTTTTAGAAAGTCTTCTTAAAGGAAAGAAAATATTTCATCCTGTCAAACTGCAGTTTCAGGGTTTTTTTCAAGTCTGACATATTGCCATGAATGTTTCAATACCAGTATATCATAATTCTTTGGCACAACTTTTTATTACAATTCCTAGCAAAATACAGAAAAAAAAATCTGGGTAGTGTATTGTGACTTTTTTTTTTTTTCTTTTTCCTCTTGCTATTATTACTGTATACTGTTAGATTATTTATTATTTGGTGCTGCAAGTTTAGGCATTTCTTTGTCAAACACACATTTCTTATCTTTGAAATACTCAGGTTTTCACAGAACTGAATTCATTAGGTTTCACAGAATCTCAGAATGGTTGAGGTTGGAAGGGACCTCTGGAGATCATCTGGTCCAGTCCCCTACTCAAGCAGGACCACCTAGAGCCACTTCCCCAGGACCATGTCCAGGCAGTTTTTTAATAACTCCAAGCATGGAGAATCCATAACCTCCCTGTGCAACCTGCTCTGGTGCTGTCACTCTGTGGCAGGTACAACCACCCTGATAAAAATCTAATAAAGGTCAGGGCTTGACAGAGGCCCAGTAAAGATTGGTTCAGCTCCTCACAGACATTAAATGGTGCCTCACAACCATTACTGGCACCTCATGGCAATTAACCAATGCTACGGGGTCCGTGCCCTTAGCCTGCCTTCTCTGTGCAGTTGCTCCCAACTAATTAGAATGACCACAGTGTGCACTTAACTAGGGTATAAATTAACCCCCAGTGGAGAGCCAATTTTGATTTGATTCTCTTGGAGCAAGCGGGCCTTGCAGTTGGACCCGCCCCTTGGAAACAGGAGACACATTCCATGGATTGTGAGCCTCTGCAGATTGAGTGAGCGTCACACACACACACACATCCCTTTGGTGAGTGAATATTTCTTTTGACTTTATTCTTGAGTAAGTCCTTGCCCCCTTTAGGGTCAGAGACCCCCTGAGGGTACCCTTGTGTGGGAGGTTTGCCCCTTAGGAGTGAGTGTGCACATATTTTGGTTCACCTTTCTAGAAAGAATATTCCTTAAAGTTTAGGAATTAGTTGTATAGTAGTACAGTCCTGACTGACATCTGAACTGGTAATTTAATTTTGTTGGAAGGAGCGCTGAGCAATTTTGGTTACAATAAATCTGCATTTGGGTAGCTAGTGCTGCCCTGTTTTTGTGTGCCTCCATGACACAAGCACAGTAAAAAAAGTTTCCTGATATTTAGATAGAATCAACAATGTTTCTGTTTGTTCCCTGTTGCCTTTTGTACTATCACTGAGCACCACTGAAAAGAGCCTGTCCCCATGCTCTTTACACCCTCCCTTCTAGTATTTATATACATTGATGAGATCCCCCTTGAGTCTTCTCTTCTCCACCCTGAAGAGTCCCAGATCAAGGTGATACCTCCTTTTCACAGGGGGCTACATGAACACATCTGATAGTAGATCTTCAAGACCCAAATTGTAGTCTGCCTGTAATATCTGACTGTGGTGATTACATCTTTAATATCATCAGCATTATTAACTTTTCACAAGTAATGCAAAGAATCTTGAATTTATATGAAAGCATCACTATACATAGTTTTGATACAAACCAAGAATTTTTCATGATCTTTTAACAAAATGAGCCAATGTATCTGTGATTTCATGTATTAAACAGTACTTGAATATAAAAAGTGCTAAAATCAGTAAGTGAAATGTAGCATAATCCTACATCTGTCAGAAATAGAGTGTCACAGTTTAGGGTCAGGGCGGCCCCTTACACCTATAAGAGATGCTCTCTGTTAACCCCTCTTCCTCCCCAAAGGGGAAGAGAAAGGGAGTAAGGGAGAGAGTCTTAGTGGTTAGAGAAGGAAACTAGAACAGCTTTAATGAAAATGAAAAAAATATTATATAAAAGGAATATATACAAAACCAGTATTGAACCCAAGCCCCACTGATGTCAATTATGTCACCATCACCACTGATGCTGTGGAGCAGGCACCGGGAGAGTCCCAGACTGGGTCCAGAAGCAGACAGGAGCTGTGTTCAGGAGCTGGATTCTGGTACCACATTCAGGAACACACTGACTGGGATCAAAGGCAATGGACAGAGTCCTTCTCAGATGCTCTGAGGAAGAAACCGGAAGAGGACTCGAGCCAAGCCAAGTCAAGCTAGCAAAGCAGGCAAGAGAAAAAAGAGAGGGCCAAGACAACCGTGATCCCTCAGCTTTATATCAAATATGATGTATATGGGCTGGAATACCTCATTGGTCAGTTTGGGGTCACCTGTCCTGGACACTTCTCCCTGCAGGTGCGGTCTTTTACTTTCTTCACCCCTCAGTGTGGTACACAAAATCCAGCAGTGGCCTTGGTCTGCACACCAATGCTTGGTAGTAACTCTAAACATGGGATGTTATCACTGCTAGAAGCAGACACTGTCTGTGAAAACATGCTAACTTCAGACAGTGCAGTTAGTTGGAACTGAGTTGAAAGGAAAAATCACTGAACAGAATTAGTTCTGTTCTCACTCAAACCAGGACACTGAGATCTGATAAGAGCTTCATATCTAAGACTACAAATGTAAAAATAGCTGCTTTGTGTAGTTGATATTGTTGCTTTTTCTTTCTTTTAATTCTTGTAAGTAGAAAAATTCTTTCCAGGAAAAAAAAAAAAAAAAAGGCAAACATTAACTGCAAAACAGAAATTTAGTGCTACTGCTTTTACAAAGGAAGTAAAGGATGTAGTTTTTCCTTTTTACTCCTCTTCAGGCATGTAAGGAATGTAGTAAGAAAATTAGTAATGAAACCTGAATATATATCTCACTTTCCATAAGAGTATTCTCACCATGGTATGTTTGTAGGTAAAGAAAATGCATTTTCATCAGATGTATTGGTATGGTTAGACAGACTTCAGGTATGAAGTAGAAATATGAGGCTCTGAAACAGGGAAAACAAATACTGTACTTCACCACTTTATTCCTCTATCTCTTCTTACTGACACCTATGCTAGTTCTCAGTATCATCTCTGTTTCCTTTCAGAGATGGCCCAGTGCATAACTAAAAATGGTCTAAACATTTTTTTTTTTTAATTTCAGACTTGTAAAGCTTTAAAATCTACTTGTTCCACTTAAGATATGAAGAACTCTTTGGGTGTCTGAAAGAGTGGCTAATATTTTCATATACACCAGCTGGTGAAAACCTTTATCTCTAGCTAAAAATCCTGTACTGTCAGAAATGTTATACCATCAAAACCACATCAAAGCACTAGCATTATTTCACAATGAAAATAATTCCCTGCCACCTACACAAGCACAAAAATCTCATGTTGATATTTTAATACTTTTCATGAAGTACTGAGCTTTTCACTGAGGCAATAAGAAATAGCCTCACACATAAAATGTAACTGAATTTTGCCCCCCACTTGGTGTTTCACCTTTTCCCCATTTTACCCTTCCCTTTTCCTGAGTTCAAGGAAACAGAAATCTATTTCAAGGTTGCTGCTACTAAAAGAGCGTGAGGGTGGAGGGGAAGTAGATTATTTCTTTAAGACTATGACTGATTTTTGCTGGGATAGAGTTAATTTTCTTCATAGTAGCTCAATAAGTTGCCATGTTTTGGACTTGTGATGAAAAAAGTGTTGAAAATGCACTGATGTTTTAGCTATTCATGAACAGCACTTGCAAAACATTAAGGACTATTCTGATTCTCACACTACCCCACCAGCAAATAGACAGGGGGAGCACAAGATGTTGGGAGGGAACACAGCTAGTACAGGTGACCACAGCTGACCCAGGGAATGTCCAAAGCCATATAACATCATGCTCAACAATGAAAACTGAGGGATGAGGGAGGAAGGGGGGGATGTTCAGAGTTATGACATTTGTCTTTCCAAGTAACCATTATATGTGATGAAGCCCTGTTTTCCTGGAGATGACTAAACATCTGCCTGCCAAAGGACTATTGTGTGGCTGAGGGAGGAGAGTTGTACCGTGTATCAGGTGGCCCATCAGTGAGGGAGACTCATACCACCACACAACCTAGTTGGACACTCAACTCAAATTACAGCATATTTCTTATCTTCAAGTATACTGAAAAGATTTTGACCTTTGGTGTTATGCGAAACTGCAATTTCAAGTTTAAAATTGCCTTTAATATTTACCATCCTCACAGCAAAAGAAGTAAAGGTTTTTATATGACGTTATATAAATGATTACATTTCTACTGTACACAACTTTGGGAAATGGTGTTTATACAAAGATATTGGATGGATTAATAAATCCTTATGTGTTTGAAATAATAATGGTTGGGTTGCTAACCAATATATAAGAGTTTATAAAACCACTGCAATTAATGGCAAAAAAGACCTACACAGTCACCTAACACAGTATGTTCTCTAACTGAGATGAGCTCCGTATAGACTCATTTCAATGAGAGTCAAATTATTGTCATGGTATTTCTCTTGGGTGGCTTTTTCACAATCTAATAAATTTAATTGCTCAGAATCTGTGTATTAATATTTCACCCACAAGCTTTTTTGGTTTTTTTCCCATGTTATATCATAATTCCTGTTAGAAATTACCATGCTTTTGGATAGAATACTAATTCAATATTTAGTTTATTTACTTTAGGTAATTTTTAATGGTTCACTTTGTTTCTTCCAGTTATATATTTTTTTAATGACTCAGATGAAAAAGAAATATTTTTTTTCCTATTTCTATGCAGGACAAAATCTTATTTTCAAATGTAAGACTTCTCCCAACATGGAATAACTTTGATATAATTTTATTAAGAAAATTGTCTTTGGCTACTTCATCCATTAGTTTGACTTCAGCGGTAGTTGAAGCACTTACAGGCTGATTTGTTACTTGTTTTCCATGCCCTGAGACATAACTAAACAACTCCTGGTTTTGATACTGTCTTTTCTTTCTAAATTTCCACAGACATTCTTTCCTGAACCTATTAACATCTGGTGGTGTCTCATTACCTTTGAAAAGTGCTTGAAAATATTAATTTAGAAAGCAGCTTTGGTGATCTTATCAGAAAAAATCAATTCTCTCTATTTTCCTAAGGTCATTCTCTTCATCGATATTTTTTAGAAACATTATTCAAATTAATTTGAAAGAAAATGTTATAAACATTTTAAAAATGTATCATTAAAATATTTTAAGTTGAGCCTTTCACAAAGTTCATAATGTTATGTCCCTTGGGAAAAATGGGTTAGTGAAATTAGATTGTTTTCTTTATCCAGAATGCAACGGAAAAAAAAGCAAACAAATCAGCAGAACTAATAGATGGAAGTAAATGAATGATAACATTAAAAAAACCCCAAAAAAACTAAAAACCCCCCAAAAATTAATCTTCTGAGGTACAGAAACTGCAATCCCCAAAAAATTTTGTCAGGAAGCTGTGTTATCAAAAAATTTGTATGGGCTTCAAAGAGGTAAATAGTACTTAAGTTATCCTGGTCCAGACAGCAGAAATGCTAAATTTTATTCAGATAGACAGTGTCCAAGAGGGACTCTGGTTGCATCCTGGTAATAAAAAATTTCACATAATAGAAGGAAATTCAGTACTCTAGACTTTACTCAGGGTTGTTCACGTATTTTACACGAAACATCATTGAATAAAATCTGAATGAATTTTGTGCGTAGTAAACTGTATTTATAATACACTACTAAAGATATTAGACTAGAATAAAGAAATACACAATTGAAATAACATGAACATACTGCTTGCTAGGAGCATAACAACTTGATTGCAGTTCCACAGTTCTATATACATTAGTGAAATAATTTCATTACAGTTGTTTCAGAGAAGTTTCTGTACTACCAGTTTCTTTTGTCTCTTACTCATTTTAGCTTTTTTTCCCCATGTGGAGAAGCTATATATATAGTTCAATGTTCTGATGTTGGTGAGTTTGTTTTTCTTTCCTTTTTAACATAGTATTAAGAGTTTCATGGAAGTAAAGGCAAAAAAGTATGGCATGTGTTCAAAACCAAAGAATTTTGTCAACACTAATAGTTTGTGTAAGAAATCGATCAGTCACTAAAAAGACTAATTTTTCACTTTCAAAAGTGATTTTTTTTTTCTTTCTAGTGACTGATCAGGGCTAATCCATTTCTTACATGAAGGCCTTGTTCTGTCTCAAACAGCAAATGTTACTTCTCTCTTTCCAAAGTGATTTAATTTAAAGTGTGGAAAAGAACAAAGCCTATGTATGATTTTGAAAATTAACTACCTCAAGAATCTCCTTTAGATTATGGAATGAATCAATATTTAAGCAGAGTTTTAGGAAGACTACTGAACTCCCCAGAGAGTTACCACCATAAGCAGGTGGAGGTAGGCAGGAATCACTGGTGTGACTCAGAAAAGAACAGAACAAGAAATACAGTTTGCTTCCCTGTGTGTCTTTATACAAGTGTTGGTGACAGAGACAGATTAATTTCTATCACATTCATGAAAAGGACAAAAGAATACATTGATTCTTCCTCAACAGATTCAAAGAGGAGCCCACAGCTGAAGAAATAACAGTCTGCAGGCAGGGATTTCTTTGAGTCAGCTTTCGATCATCAGTGGTGAAGACATTGGACTAGGTTAAATCCCATCTGAAGTAAAAAATCTGGAACTGCCTCTATTGTACATATAGAATTACAGTACCCTACATCTTTCTGTCTACTGATCGGCTCTGACTGTGTCACATTACTTAGTAAAGTGAGCATATCTACAAGTAAAAATAACCTATTACCTATTAACAGACTACAAAAACTATTATATCCATTCCTACTTCATATAACTTACAAAGAGCTGGAGTACCAAATTAATCACTTTGTCTGTAATTTTAAAATGAGGGTGTACTGCTCTATATCCTTAAAATACCTAAATTATTCTGCCTTTTGTTCTTATACTAATTTGATTTTTAAAGGAATGAATTACTTATGAAGTCAAAATATGAAAGGTTAGTGATTTCTTTGTCATATATAATGCTGGTCTTTGAGATAATTAATCTTCTCAGTCCCAGTTGCAACATGACTTTAAGCACTCGGTTGAGTTGCCCAGTGTAATGACGTGTAAAACAATGTAAGGTCCTGCCTATCCATGGCTACTTCTCCTGAGGGACATGGTGGGTTCCTCATGTTTACTGTGTCATTTGTGGGTATGTAGCCGAGAAAATAAGGAGCCGCCATTTGCTTGAAACAGGCCACAGGCCTTGTGTTAAGCTATCACCGAAGGCCTCATGACTTGTTAGACTTGGCCTACCTGAAGATTTATTTTGTCTTCTAATGGCAATAACCAAACAGACAGGGGACTTATTACCTACTTTGGTTTAACGTTTACTTAGCTTTGTGCAATTCTGTGTTATAACACTTGTCAGCTGGGATTTTTTTTGTAGCTTAACGATAACTATAGAAAGTAGTTATTCAATGTAGAATGAATTATCTATGACTCGATAATAAAAACAGTGCAAGGGAATAAAAACATGGGATGACAAGCCTTGAAGAGACCTTGTAAGTACAAAAAAATGATACTGGAAACCAAAGGGCTATAGAAAACTCAACAGCAGCCAGTTACTGGTCATATAAACAATGCAGCCTTGGGAGGAAGTTTTAAGCACAACAAAGAAAAAGATTAAGTAGAGAAGATATGTAAATCACAATCTAGAGTAAATTTGCATGAAAATGTGGAATTTTTCAGGAACTTAGAAATAAAAAAAGAGTGTATCAACTTTGGAAAAAGGGTCAAGTGAATCAGGAAGCATTCGAGGGTATTGTAAGGTCATGTAGGAAGAGAATTAGATATGCAAAAGCTCAGTTAGAACTTAATCTGGCCATCTCTGTTAAGGATAATAAAAAATGCTTTTATAAATACATCAATAACATAAGGAGGGTCAGGGAAAGTCTCCACTCCTTATTGGATGATGAAAGATAAGGAAAAGGCTGAGGTGCTTAACACCCTCTTTGCCTTGTTCTTCAACAAAAAGACTAGATATCCTCAGGACAACTGGGCTCCTGAGTTGGTAGATGGGGATGGGGAACAGAATAGCCCTCCTGTTATCCAGTAGGTAGTAGTTAGTGAGTAGTAGGTAGTTAGTAGTTAATAGTTAGTGACAGAGAGGGTGATCAGACATTGGAAAGGACTGCCCAGGGATGTGGTGGAGTCACCAGTCCTGGACTTGTTCAAAGAAATGTTGGATGTGGCACTTAGTGCTATGGTCTAGCCAATGTGGTGGTGCATTCACAAAACTAATGCAAATGTCTTATTGTGGAATTTGCTGTGTTCATATATGAAACACACAGTTTCTGTGTTCAAGAAATATAAGAAAACATGAAAAATCAGATTAATAGAAGATCTAGAAATGTGTTATAAAGATATTAAGGCATTACAGAATTCCAAGGCAGCTGGAATGATTTTGTAGCACTAAGGAAATTCTAAAAAAGCTAAAGAAAACTAAGTGTAAGAATAATTGTAGTCTCTCAAAAGTATTACATTTCTTATATTTATTTTTTTTTTTTTATGAATGCTACCTTTTAGGTTTAAGAGATATTTACAGCTTTTTGTTTCCTGCATCTGAAATTCTTCCCTGCCATAATATAGGCAATTACTTGGCTTGACTTTATACTCCTTGGCAGCTGCAGAGACCAGTATCATAGAATCACAGAATCATAGAACGGTTTGGATTGACAGGGATATTCAAAGATCATCTAATCCAACCCCACTGCCATAGACAGGAACATTTTTCAGTAGACCAAGTTGCTTAAAGACACATCCAACCTGACCTTGAACATTTCTAGTGATGAGGCATCCACAACTTAGATAGCAACCTGGTCCATTGTCTCACCACCCTCATTCAAAAGATTTCTTCCTTATATCCAATCTAAATCTATCCTCTTTCAGTTTAAAACCATTACCTCTTCTCCTGTTGCTACAGGCCTTGGTATATGTCTCTCTCCATTGTTCTTATAAGCTCACTTTATATATTGAAATGTCACAGTAAGGTCTCCCTGGAGTCTGCTCTTCACAGAGAGAACTACTACTTGTTAGTATTGCATTCCTGGTCCTCTCCCAGTTGATCCTGCAACATATTTTTGTGGCTGTTTTGAACAATGCCTTAGAGGAATTTCCTTCACCATAATACCTGTTGTAAAAACAGTTTTTCAGTAGAAAACTGGATATTCAGTTAAATCAAGTATTCATAACTATCCTAGGAAAATAATGGAACGAAAATTTTATTTCCCTGGAATTGTCATCCATCTGTGTTGCTGAGAGCTGTGGTTTGATTCTTCATACACCTGTTCTGTCTCATGAAGAAATTTAATGTCCTGAGGCTGATATTGTTCAGGGCCTCTCCACACCCCGTGGTAATGTCATGGCACACAAGAAAGATATCACATGATTTGCTATCATGATTCACATAAGAAAATGGGAAAAATAACTAGAAGAATATAACTTCTTTGAATTTTCTCAAGTATAGAATATTTTTATTTTTAATTTTTGTTGAAAATCTTTAAGTGCTTGAGGAGCACCTTGGTTCTCCATCATATATCCTTCCTGTATCCTGAGTCCAATTTCATCTTCTGTTATACTTATTTGCTTTTTTTTTTTTTTTTAATTTGTGATGTTATGTGGTGGTGTTGTCATGTGTGGTGTTATGTGGTAGTGGTGTTCTGTGTGGTGTTATGTTGTGTGGTTCTGGTGGGGTGATGGTTTTCTTGGTTGGTTGGCTGGTTGCTTTGTTTTGTGTGTGTGTTTCGATTTTCTTTTTTTCATTTGTGGTTTGTTTTCGTTTGGTGGGGTTTTTTCTTAGAATACCAGGGCTTGTGCAGAGGTACTCAAGTGCTGAATATAGCAGTCTGAATAGTTATGGGATCAACACTCAGAAGTATAGTACAGCTTGAATCTGCCCCAGAAGTCAAACGTGTCCCAGGAGTGTATCCTTGAATCAAGACACTGGAGTACAACTGTTAAGAAGATATTATAACCTGGATGTTTGCATAAGTGGTGCCAACATGAACCTTTATCCACCCAGTTCTTCTTCTAGCACAGAGCACACAAAATTGTTTTGCCAGAATTATGAGGTCATAGCCTAAAGGGAAAAATGCAGTCATGCTCTAACTTTTTTTCTGCTAACATACCTGGAGATACTCTGAAGAGCAGAGCTGGGAGTGCAGGCAACAGAGTTAGGACTGCCTTTTACTTCAGTTAAATGTTTTTTCAAACTCAGCATTCAGAACCTGCTGGGCGAATAGAGTCTGGAAGTGATTTTTCTAACAGCACTGTGCCAGGATAGGCCCAATATAGACCTGGAAAATCTGGATAGTGCACGTATTCTTCTGTCATTCTCTCCTTTTCTCTCTTAAGGATGTGATTTTGTTCCTATCTTTATGTCAACCATGGGAACTACTTTTTTTCTATTGTCATCTCTTTTGCACAGACAGAAAGAAAACTATTACTTTTTTCTAGATATGATTTAACTCAGTGCATGGAAATCTGGAGTTACTTGGGGCTATTTTTATAAGAACTATTTTTATAAGAACGTTATATTTTATAAGAACTCTTTTTCTTTTCTTTTTTTTTTTTTTTTTTTTTTTTAACAGGCGTGTTAAGTGGAAGGCCTCTGACCAAAAATACATCCACATTGCTTTCCTATAAATCTGAATTAGTGAATTAGTCACCATAGCTTCTTTTTATAGTTAAGGGAAGGAAATAGGCATTGCTAAGACATGAATCACCTGATGTAAATGTCTAAAATATGTCAGTTGAATCATGTCCTAAAAATGTCTATCTATTCATTGCATGTAATGACTGGCTAACTTTGCTAGTTCAGATATAGATTACTAAATTAAATTAGATGATGTTTTCCAAGGAATCTTTGAAATAAAACTTGAAATATATGTGACTATCTGCTTCTATATCTACCTTTCATCCATAATCACAGATAAAAATGTTATTTCCCCAAAATTTAAGCTTGCAAATCAGAAGTCCTTTTCTCATACCATTGACTCATGCACAAAGTGACACTTCATCATTCACTATTACCTGTTCTGAACTGGTGATTCATAAGAGAAATAACTGGTAGCAGGGTCAAGTAAACAGGTATTTAATACCTAATTAAATGTATACAGAGTCTGCATATGAAAGTATTATAGCATAAGTACTCTTTCCTATGTACTACTGCATTAAAGTCAGGGTATTCCCCCCCACTGCTTTAGAATTAATTTATTGCATTATGGTTTATGCAGATAGAAAGACATTTACAAAAATGGAGTTAAAGTTGAATCCAGGGAATGTCCCTAAAATTACTTATCATGAAAAGTGCGTATCTTTAAAGCACAGGTGTATTTTTTTGCATTTCCATCCCATATGTCATATAAAAACTTTCCACTTTCATCCTACAAACGTAGTATACACACAGCTGAAAATTAATAACAGGAATGCTCTGTATGTCTTCGCCCTCCCTGCCAAAAGAATCCATGTTATGTACATAATTATGATATATAGCAGATAGGAATGGACTGAATGTCTGCAAAGAAATTAACTTCACTCCTATAGACTTGGAGAAAATTACTTCAAAAGGGACTTCTAGCAGAGGGTACCATGCTGCCAGTCATTTAAAATGAACTTCAAGGGACTCATAGGTGTGTATATAAATGAATATTACTCTATAGAATTTTTTGATCCATATTCCACAGCAGACAAATATAGGACATGAGTAAGTCATTGCCAATCCTAGCATTTCACTTCACTGCATTCATAGCTGTAATCTACCTGCTTCTTATCTACTTATGCATCATTTATGTTTTATTTATTTCAGTCACTTTGGGGAGTTATAGCTTTATTACTGCATTCTTATTCTAGCTCTGAGAAATATGTTACACTTTAATTTGAGAAAAAACCTATTAGTATATGTTTTTATTTTGTGCTACATACCTTTGTTAGTCACATTAAGGTATTACCTACTGAAGCAGAAACCCAAAGCAGTCTGAATTAGTTTTATAATAAATTGTATCCGATTATGCCCAGAAGCCAGAGTAGAAAGAGTTTGTACAATAATAAGGTCAGTTCATTAAACATTAGAGTATTGTGTTTCCTCCTAGAGTTGCATGTTGATTTCATATAGAGTAATGGTGTTCACTTCTGTAAGTACATGTTCCTGTAAGACATGGAATTAGTCTTTTATATACCTCCATCCAAAGAGAGGAAAAATACTGCTTTCCTAAAAAAAAAAAAAAAAGAATCTGTGCAACTGTAAGTACCTGTGAATTACTAAATGGCATACTCTGAATTCCAGAGGAGGAAAAGAGAGGGGAAAAGATTAGTGTTGTTTATATGTCTTGTGATAGATCATTAGCTAATACATACAATTTGCAGAAGTTACACTGTAATTTTTACTCCCTTATCTGGTTGCATAACTTAAAAATATGATGGCAAACAGTTCACTGATTTTTGAAACCAGGATTCAGTTGGACATTTTTATACCTCTTTATTATTTACAGTTCTTATTTTTTTCATGCACTTTGAAGCAAATTATGGTCACTGCATATGCATGGATAACTAGCAGCACATTCAGCTTCCCAGAATTAATCTGAGCCAACCAAGAGTTATTTTCACCTCTATCTGGGAATTGCCAGGCTTGATATATGGGCTGGATGTAGAAGGTGTTGAAATCCAGTGTTCTGTTCTTAGCTTACTGATGATTAGCTCTAAAAACCAAATGTTCTTCTCAACCTTTATCGAACAGCATTTCACACAATGAGTTTCAGCTGGTCTGCCACATCCTAGTCTGACACTTTTGTCTGTGAAGAACTGTTTTCATGATGGTCTTTGCAAAGTGCTTTGGAAGAAGCATATAGTATAATTTAAATGTTAAATTTGCTCAATATTTGTTGCCAGATATGTCAAAACAAACTTTTTAGTCCTAATTGAATAAGGCTCATAACAACTAGCTATACTAGTTACCGTATTTGGGAAAGAAAAAATAATACACACATTTATTTGCCAGTGACTAAAGACAGTCAAAGTTCAAAAGCAATGGAATTGTTAACTTCAAACTTTGTTAGAATTCAAAATTTTATAAGAAGTCTCTAAAAATCTGTTTCAGTAATACCAGTCCATATGCTGTTTTAAGACCAAAATACATAAAGCACATGAAGCAACCTGGACCATTTTCTGCCTCCTTCATCTGTAGTAATGAGCCAGAAGTCTTCATCTCAGGGATTGAGTTTGTATTCTGAAGTATTCTAGGCTCAGAGCAGCAGAAGCAAAAACAAAGTTTCACAGAATCACAGAAGGTAGTAGTTGGAAGTGACCTCTGGAGATCATCTGGTCCAACCTCCCTTGCCAAAGCAGGTTAACCTAAAGCAGGTTGCACAAGAACATGTGCAGGTGGGTTTTGAATGTCTCCAGAGAAGAAGACTCCACAACGTCTCTGGGCAGCCTGTTCCAGTGCTCTGTCACCCTCACAGTAAAGAAGTATTTTCTTACGTTTTTCCTGTATTCTAGTTTGTACCTATTGTCCCTAGTCCTGTCACTGGGCATCACTGAAAAGAGTCTGGTCCCATCATCCACCCATCACCCACCTTTTAGATATTTATAAGCCTTGATAAGATTCCTTCTCAGTCTTCTCTGGGCTATACAGACCCAGGTCTCTTAGCCCTTCCTTATAAGAGAGATGTTCCAGTCTCCCTTGTCAACCCCCTCATCACCTTGTCCAGCCCTCTGCTGGACTCTTTCCAGTAGTTCCCTGTCTCTCTTGAACTGGGAAGCCCAGAACTGGAAACAGTATTCCAGATGTGGCCTCAGTAGGACACAGTAGATGGGGAGGAGAACTTCCCTTGACCTAATGGCCACACTCTTCTTAATGCATCCCAGGATACCATCAGCCTTCTTGGCCATGAGGGCCTATTGCTGGCTTATGGTTAACTTATTGTCACCAGGACTCCCAGGTCCCTCTCTGTGGAGATGCTTTCCAGCAGGTCAATCTATAAACAATACCGGTGCATGCGGTTATTCCTCACTAGGTGCAGGACCCTACACTTGCCCTGGTTGAACTTCATTAGGTTCACCTCCACCTAACTCTCCAGCCTGCCCAGGTCTTGCTGAATGGCAGCACAGCCTTCTGGTATGTCAGCCACAGTTTCATGTTGTCAGTAAACTTGCCAAGAGTACCTTCTGTCCCTTCATCCTGGTCAGTGATGAATATGTTGAACAAGACTGGACCCTTGGGAAACACTGCTAGCTACAGGCCTTCAATTAGACTGCAACACTGATCACAACCCTCTAAGCTCTGTCATTCAGTCAGTTCTCAACCCACCTCACAGTCCACTCACCTAACCCACACTTCATGAAATTACCTATGAGAATGTTATGGGAGACAGTGTCCAATGCCCTGCTGAAGTCGAGGTAGACAACTTTCAATGCTCTCCTCTCATCTATCCAGCTAGTCACACCATGACAGAGGCTATCAGATAAGTTAAGCATGAGTTTCTCTTGGTGAATCCATACTGAGCACTCCTGATAACCTTCTTTTCCTTCACATGCTTAGAGATGACCTCCAGAATGAGATTCTATCCCCTTACCAGGGATGAAGGTGAGACTGACTGGCCTGTGATTTCCTGGGTCCTCCTTGCCCTTTTTGAAGACTGGAGTGACATTGAGTTTCCTCCACTCTTCAGGCACCTCTACCATTCACCATGGTATTTCAAAAATTATGGAGAGTGGTATAGCAATGACATTCGCAAGCTCCACCAGCACTCAGGGGTGGATCCTATCAAGGCCCATGGATTTGTGGGTGTCCAGTTTGCCTAAATGATCTCTAATCCAACTCTCATTGATCAAGGGAGAGTCTTTCTTCCTCCAGACTCTCTCTCTTACCTCAAGGGACTGGAATTCCTGAAGGCCAATCTCAGCAGTAAAGACTGAAGCAAAGAGGGCATTCAGTAACTCCGCCTTCTCTGTATCTGCCATGACCAGGGCTCTCACCTCATTCAGCAGAGGTCCCACGTTTTCCCTAGTCTTCCTTTTCCTGCTGATGTACTTGCAGAAGCCTTTCTTGTTGTCCCTGACATTATTTGTCTGATTTAATTCCAAGAGGGCCTTCGCTTTCCTTGTTGCATCCCTACATGCCCTGACAACGTTCCTATATTCCTCTCAAGTGGCCAGTTCCTTTTCCTACATATTGCAAACTTCCTTCTTACATTTGAGTTTTCCAGAAGCTCCTTGTTCACCTATGCAGGTCCCTTGCCTCCTCTACTTGATTTTTTACTCACAGGAATGCACCAATCTTGATCTTGGAGGAGGGGGTGCTTGAGTATTAACCATCTGTATTGGACCCCCCTAACTTCTAAAGCCCTAGGCCATGGGATTCTTCCAAGTAGGTCTTTGAAGAGGACAAAGTTAGTGCTCCTGAAGTCTGCTGCAATCCTACTTTTTGCCCTTCTTATTCCCCACATTTTCCTGAACTATACTATCTCATGGTCACTATAGTCATGGCTGCCCCCTGCCTTCACATCCCCAACCAGACCTTCTTTGCTCATTAGTACAAGGTCCAGCATCATACTTCTTCTCATTGGCTTCTCCACCACCTGTGTCAGAAAGTTATTATCAATGCACCTTAAGAACGTCCTGGACTCTGTGTGCCTATCTGTAGAACCTTTCCAGAGCAAGCATCAGGGTGATTGAAGTTCCCCACAGGCAAAAGGGCATGTGACTGTGATGCTACTTTCAGCTGTCTGTAAAAAGTGTCATCAACCTCCTCTTCCTTATCAGGTGGCCTGTAGTAAACACCCACAACAGTGTCACTCATATTGGCCTGCCTCTTAATTCTGACCCATAAACTTTCAACATGTTCTTCATCACTTCCTAGGTAAAAATTGATACATTCCAGTTGCTCACTTGCATAAAAAGCAATTTCACCACCTCACCTTGCTCATCTGCCTTTCCTAAAAAGTGCATAGTCATCCATGACAGCATCCCAGTCATGTGAGCTGTCCCACCATGTCTCTGTAATTGCAATGAGATCGTGGCCCTGTGAATCCATCCAGACCTCTAGTTTGGCCCATTTATTCCCCATGCTGTGTGCTTTGGTGTATAGGCATTTCAGAGACTTCATTGAGCACGAAGATTTCCCTGGAGTGGTGCAAGAGGAACCACCGTATTCATACCCAGCCTTGAGGTGGTTGGCCTTCTGACTCATCTTGGAAGGCATCTAAGGAACATCTGTCTCTGCTCTGCTTGTCCTGGCTTATTCTCCAGTTGCATGCAATGGTATGAGCATTGCCATCCTGGACCCCACTCCCCCAGTCCTTCAGTTTAAAGCCTGCCCCAACAAGTTGGCCAGCCTGGTGCCAAAGATTCCCTTGCCTTTTCAGGACAGGTGTATTCCATCCCTCTCTTACAGCTTATAGTCATCAAAGAATGTCCCATTGTCATAAAACCCAAAACCCTCATGACACCACCAGCTATGAAGCCAGGAGTTGATGTGAACTATTCATGTATTTCTGGCTGCCACCTTTCCTCTAACTGCTAAAATGTACAGTCAGTCTTACCATTCTAGATATCATCTAGTCATGATTTATTCCAACAGTTATATAGACTGTGACAGAGACAGCCAAAGCTTCTGTGAGACTGCTCTTGTCATAGCATACCCAGAATCTAACAAATCAAGTATAAATCTGTTACGCAACCAGGCACAGGCAGAAGTGGGAGATGGCTTAGGTTAGCGTCCAATAAGAACAATTTACAATTTTTTTCTGCCCTCTGTCCTACCTCAACTTAGAAAGGATAAACCAATGCTTGTCTACAAAATCTATGTACCGAATGTTAAATTATAATTTCTGAGAAAACATGCAAGAGCAAAGACGTATCCTTCAACAGCTTGACTATACTTATGATAATTAAATTTTCATTGTGGACAATTGTAGTTTGAGTAGATTTTTGTCCACCTTTTCATCAGTTGTGCATAGAATCTTGGCTTTACACATTGTGGAATGAATTGGTTTCAGCCCTTTACTACCAATGTTCAACAAGGATAGATTTCTCTCATTCAGTTTTAATTATTTTAAAGTTAATAGCCTGTCCCAAATTTCTTGGCTAGGCTATTTCTGCAGCCATGTAGTAATACTAAAGATGTCATTTATCAGCCTGAGATTGACATGAAAATTGGGTGAGGTAGTTGTCTTCTTGAATCACTTTTTTTTTGTTTGTTTTTTTCATTATTTATTAAGAAGATCTAGACAATACAACAAAACTTGGTGAGATGACTATGAGCCTTCACTGTTGATGTAAAAAGGAGACATAGGAAAAGGGAAACACGGAAATATATTTTACTATTAGGGAGAAAACAGAATTAGCTAGATGATTTTGCAAATGACTTGGAAAAGATTTTTTGTAAAACAGAAGAATGTCTGTGAGTGGGCAGTGGCACCAATACCAAGCAGAGGAAATATATAGGGATATCTAATTTCAAAATTCCTCCACTTCCCATAAAATGTTAAGATCTTCTTCAGAAATCCAAAAGTCAGGTGAAAAAAAGGCAATTGGAGGAATCTATGAGTAAATAGAAATATGAAAATAAATAGAAACTATTGAAATATGATTAAATCATGATGGATTTTCTGAAAATTCAAACTACTTTCTTATCTACAGAATCTTTTCCACCCAGATTAGAAGAGAGAAGAAATAACATTGTGGAGGTGAAAGACACAGTTCAGAATTAACTGTACAGAAGAATGATATTTAGAAAAGACGATGAGTTGCTGTTTTGTGAAGGAGATTGAGCTGGACTGTGAGAATGTAAAAATGCTTGCTCTGATAACCAACAGATCTTATGAAGTAAATGGTGGATTACTTAAAGTAATCTGTGCTTCACTTAATGATGACCACAACAAACTGTGTTGGTTTGTTTGTTTTTTTTCTTTTTGTGATCATTAAGAAAACATGTAAAGAGAAGATCAAAGGAGGAAGAAAAAGGGAAAAGAAAAATCTCCAGAGCCAGTGTTAGGATAGTTTGTTAGAACATTGTTTAAACACTTCTTCCACAATGGAGAAAAGATGAAGGCATATGTATGGCAGACATGTCACTGGGCCTGTTGGAGAATTACACCTTTTTGGATTGGCAGTGGAAAGAAATGGAGATACTGTTACAGCTATGAAAATAGCAATAGACACTTATGTGGGGAACTGGCTCAAACACAGTGAGTATAATCATCAATGAAAGAGGTAGCTATAGAGTGACAGTACTGAGCAAAAGCTATATTTGGATTAAAATTTTCAGTGGCTAACCAAAAAAATATATTGCAATTAAACCTTCAAGATTTTTTTGCATTGCTGTAATTTATGGCATAGTTGTCAACAATCAGCCTGAAGGCAAGAAACAGAATAAGATTATCCTAATTAATGGAAGGTTTGAATAGAACTGTTCCCACTTTGACATAAGATATCTTAAGGCAGAAAATTTAAAAACAGGCTTGAAAAATATACAGAAATATTTAGAAGGACAGTTTTGATGCCTGTGCCTTGTGCCTTGTCAGCTACAGAGAAAATCAGAATGATTCATTTTTCAATCAACCTATTTTGGCAGAAAAATTTCCACTATTAAAAAGGATTATTCACACAATGAAAGAGTCATTGTCCTGGTTTGAATGAGAACAGAACTAATTCTGTTCAGTGATTTAACTTTTCAGCTCAGTTTTTCTAACTAACTGCACTGTCTGAAGTTAGCAGCCTCTTTTCACAGGTAGTGTCTGCTTCTGACAGTGATAATGCCCAATGTTTAGAGTTACTACCAAGCACTGGTGTGAAGACCAAGGCCACTACTGGATCTTGTGTACCACATTGTGAGGTGCAGAAAGTAAAAGACAGCACCTGCAGGGAGGAACGGCCAGGACAGGTGACCCCAAACTGACCAGTGAGGTATTCTAGCCCATATACATCCTATTTGGTATAAAGCTGAGGGATCAGGAGGGGTTTGGACCTCTTTGCCTATTTTGGCTCAGTTCAGGTCCTCTTCCCATTCTTTCCTCAGACAGCATCCGAGAGGGACTGTCCATTCTGCCTTCCATCCTGATCTGTATGTTCCCAAATCCGGTACCAGAATCCAGCTCCTGAACACAGCTCCTGCCTGATTCTGGGCCCAGTCTGGGACTCTTCCAGTGCCTGATCCACAGTATCAGTGGTGACGGTGATGTAATTACCAT
>WUAM01000161.1:943331-970886 GCA_024336885.1 Actenoides hombroni
CTCGCGTGGTTGGCGGGGCACGAAGCGCGGCCTCTGCGCGCTCTCGTCCGCCAGGGTCGGCGGCGGGATGTGGGGGGTGGGGGGGGGGGGGGCGGGGGGGGGTGTGTTAGGTTCGATACTGGTTTTGTATATATTTGTATATATTCCATTTTTTTAATTATTGTTTTCATTTTCATTAAAGCTATTCTAGTTCTTTTCTAACTGATATGTCTCTCTCTTTTATTATACACCCAGGTTCATGAAGGAGTCCTGTTTCACAAAGACTAGCACTCACACACACAGCTGATAAGCAAAAGCAATGTTACTCAAGCAAACCCAACGAGTTACCTAACATCCCCACATACATACTGACCCCAAGGTAGTGGACAAACCACCAAGCAGGAGAAGGGCACATAGAGCGGTTCTTGGGGAAAGGAGTTGGTAGGTCCTAATGCCTTCTGCTGGGTATCCCCTGGATCAAGATGTGCATCAGGTTGATCTTCCAAAAATAATCCTTATCTCCTCACTGCAGTGGGCTACTTTTAGCTCTCCTGGCGGGGGTGTGGAAACTTCTCCAGCATCAGTGCACGTGTGGCCAGCACGTGCACAGAGGCTGAACAGTATTTTTCCAAACACAGTGGCTAACAGCAGTCATCCCTCCTGTTGCGCATGTATGGGGGTCTTGGGACACCTGTGTTGGTCATTACTTCATCAATCTTCAGCTCCCTCATCCCATCCTTGAGAATTCCTTTTGTTGTTTGGTTCCTGATATCACTTGCCAGACAACAAGGAGCTGGTTAAGACTGGCTGACTGCCTGATTTGCCCATGCACCTGCACATTCCAGACGTGGGAGCAAGTATTGTGCTCTTCAGCGTAGTGCAACAACAGGTAGCAGTGTGCAGGAGGGCTGCAACAATGGATTTGCATATTCCAGTAAGGATACATCTCCTCATTTGGGGAGGGAGGGGGTTTAACAGAGAGCCTAAACCATGACACTCATAAATGTCTTTTTTTTTTTCCTTTTCTTTTTATTTCTTATTACACTTTGTAAAATAATAGGTGGGCATTGGTAGTTAGGGAGCATCTGTTTGAAGAGGAAAGAAGGTACCAAACTGTTAGAAGCTTCATCCAATGAAAGAAATCAGCAGGCAGTCCTAAATGAAAAAAATATTTCTACTACCTAAAATAAGAAGCAAAAGGTCACAAAAATTACTCAAAATCAATAGCAACGTTCTCATTCAGAGAATTCTGGAAAGAATAAGAATTTATGCTGAAGTATCAGGGAAATCTTAAACTGTGAGCTACTTTTCAAATTCTTATGAACACTTTAGGAATGTGCAGATAATATTTTAATGTCATTTAAGAAAATTTAGTTTGTATTTTTGGCCAAATTAAATGACTGATCCAGTAATATATATTGTATTTTAGTACAATATGGGAAGGCAAAGCTTCTAAGAAACACGTATCTCATTATGGTGATTGAAACTATAGCAAGACATGTAACTTGTGAACAATTGTCAGAAAAAAATTCTTCAGATTTCAAAGTGTGTGACACTCATCTAGAATTCAAACTTTCTTTACTGCATCTTTCTAAAAAAAACATGGAGTTGAAATAAGCACTTTTGAGTGATAATTGACTACTTTTCTACATAGGAAGAACATTTTAAAAATATTTTTTTCCAAAATAATATCAAGACACTTCAAAAGTCTTATCTGAGCAAATTGTACCCAGAAGAACATATTCTAAATGTAATAGAATCAGACAACAGCACCCATTTTGTAAAGGCAATAAGTAAAACAAGTAATTTATTAGTAAATTAGTAAAAAGGTAATTTGTAAAATGTGAGAAATCAAGTAACAATATAATAAATCCTACCATGTACAGACAGGCAGGAAAGAAGCGAGGAGTAATAGGCCATTAATTCACCAGGGAGAATTATCAAAGGAACAGGAGAAGTATGGGGCAAAAGTCTTCCCTTAATCTTGATGGTCTAAAAGGCAGCACTTAGTATATCCACAGGATTTTCTTCATTGGCAGTGATGGTAGGGAAACAAAATGAGGCTACTGAAAATGTTGTATGTACCAGCATCTCATGAAATGCAAGTGTTGAACAGAAAAGAGTTTTCCATAAAAGTTAAATGAAAAAGATTGACACAAAACTACTGTCGAATACTTGTTCCTCATCAGCACTTATCTACAAAAAATGTAATGGTAGAATGTTTGGGGAATGTGCTTTTGTTTTCCATTGTAAATGAATATATAAAACTTGGTTAAAGTTTTCCTGCAATTTTTAGTTAGAGGAAAAAATAATTCTAGTTATAAGCAGAGTTCTGAAATGAGGTTGAACAGAATCTAAAATGTATACGGTAGAACCTTTGAGAGTGGAATTATAATTAGAAAAGATATATTTGGTTGGGAAAAAAAGATCAAGTTCCATAACACTGGATGGTAGGAAAGGAGAAGAGGCAAACAGTAGGAAAGTTAAAAACCATAAAAGTAATATAATCCAGGTGGAAAATGTATTCCTTTTCAAATAATTTTTTTGCAAAATCAAGTTTTCCAGAATGCAGCCTAAGGGATTATGTTTCATAGGAATGGAATCATAGAAACACGTAATCATTTAGATTAGAAAAGACCGTTAAGATCATTCTGTCCAACAGTTAGCCTAGCACTGCCAAGTCCACCACTAAACCATGTCACTAAACACCACATCTCCATATCTTTTAAATAGCCTCAGGGATGGTGATTCAACTACTCCCCTGGGCAGCCTGTTTCAGTGCTTCACAACTGTTTTGGTGAAGAAATTTTCCTAATGTCCGATCTAAACATCTCCTGGCATAACATGAGGCCATTTCCTCTTCTTTTATCACTTGTTATTTGGGAGAAAAGACCAACCCCCACCTCACTACAACCTCCTTTCAGGTAGTTATAGAGAACTATAAGGTCTCTTCTGAGCTTCCTTTTCACCAGGCTAAACAGCCCCAGTCCCCTCAGCTGCTCCAGACTTGTTCTCTAGACCCTTCACTAACTGGGAGCCAACAAATAACTCCTTAAAAATTATGACGTTTACAATTATGGGAAAAAATAATTTTATTCTAATTAGGAACAAATAGGACTGCATCCTGTTTCAGGAGAGAACTAAATGAACTTCATGGTGAAAAATTAAACTGGTTTACCCTCTCTAAATACTTCAGAGAAGCAACTGCTATGAATCCTGATTGAAGAAGATGACAAATATGGTTTGATGTTGTATATGGGTAACTTGTGGAGAATAAGTAATATGGAATTTTTAGGTGAAAATATCAACCATATGCAGTAAAAATATAGCAAAAATATGACAGGTGGAGAACTGACAGACAGTCAAAACTTCAGACAGACACCAAGTATTGGTTCTGATATCAATCTACATTTCCTTCCCAACATCTTTTCCTCCTTCTTCATCTCCTGGCTGAATTTAGAAAGCTGAAGCCTTAATTTGTTTTCACTCTTCTGTTGCATACGCATAAAATATCCACAAAGGAATACAATAGCAAAAGTGTATACCACAATGATTGGATGTCTCTAATCAAACTGCAGTTGCTTTGATCATGAGGAATAACAGTAAGAGTAGGAGACTTTGAGAAAGTTTTCATGACTGTACTGTACAAGCATCACAGAGGTCCAAATAATCCTACCAGCCTACAAGCCAAGTTGTTGAGTACAGTGTTAAAAGTCTTGCTGAAGAGAAAATAACATTCATGGGTCTCCCCTCATTTACTGAACTAGTCATTTAATTGTAGAAGTCTCTTAGGTTGGTCAAGCATGATTACCGCTGCATAGATCCATGTTGATGATTCCAAATCACCTTCTTGTTATTTTTATGTTTGGAAAAAAACTCCAGAATTATTTATTTCACCACATTCCCAGGAACTGAAGTGAGGCTGACCAGACTGTAAATCCCCACATCCTCCTTCTTGTTCTTATTGAAGATAAGACTGACATTTGCTTTATTCTAGTCCCCAGTCATTCCATTGGATTCTTAGAAGAAGGTCCCTAAACAGGTCAAGGTGTTCTTTTCTGAAGTCCAGGGCTGTGATCCTGCTGTTTGCTTTCTTCCATCCCTTCAGGATCCTGAAATCCACCACCTGCATTTCACAGTCACAGCAACAAATCCTGCCCTCAACCTTCACATCCCAAACTACTCGGGTTAAAAGAAAGGCTAGACATCTCCTTTAAAAGCAGTGAAATATTTCAGGTTATTGTGCATTTAACTCAATGATAACTCAGCATATCTCAAAAAGTTTTATTCTGTAGCTTTAAAAACCAATTTCTGTACAGTATGCATAGGTACACTTGTAAATAAATATAAGTTCACAGTATCTAAGAAAGTCCAAAAGAGATTTTTGTAAGGAAAACATTCAATATGCCTTTATTGCCCTAAGGAAGTAGGATATCAATGCTAAGAAATGTATATAAATGGGGGAAAAAAATTAATGGATTGTGGTATTAGTATTTGCTGCCTGTAACACACTTTGGATACTTGTTTCATTCAAACTTACACAAAATCTTTGGAAAAGTTATTAGAAAAATGCTGTGCATGATCACAGAGATAGCATTAAACTGAAAGAATGTGAATTATGCTTCATAAATATAAATAAGGTATTTACATTTCTTACAAATATCTGGCCAAAAGTTGTTGTATGTTTCATATAATGAGACTCCTCAACTTAGACTGAGCCATTAATTTATATTCCAGACATTCAATACTATATATAAGAATAATGACCCTGTTCTCTCTCCCTTCAAGTCCTAGATTGAAGCATAAATTTATTTTGATTGAATCTGCTTTCTCTGGATAACATGTGCTATCCCTGCAGAAGCTATTGTCAGAATTTAGTATAACCTTTAATGCAATTCTGGAATAATCAGGGAGACAGACATAGACTACTGCATTAAAATAAAATCCAATGAAGCCACAGTGGTTGCATTATTATGATGACTAACTGCTAGAGAAACAGGAAGAGACTGCCTTTTTTTTTTTTTTTTAATATTGCCCATAGTATTTTCCATTTAGCATTTCCAAAACAGAAGAAGCCACAGTTTTCATAAAACATTTCCAGTTCAAGTTTGTTTAAAAATAAAGACTAAAATAACAAAAATCTGCTATTTGTGCTGTCAAGAAATAATTTTTCTGTGCTTCTTTATATACCTAACTTTTTTTTGAGGAGATTCTTTTGTCTGATTTGGCATATTGTTGTGTCTTTTTATGATATCTTTATTAATAAGCACTTATTCTCAGTGAGCACACCTTTACAGTGATCAAAGCGTTCTTAATAATGATGGTGCCAAAAAGAACATCCCAGCAGATGCACTTATCGCTTATGTCAAGTCAATTCAAGAGGTTTTTCATCCTTATCTCTGTCATGACTTAAACTGCCCTTGCCCATAGCAGAAATAAGGTTGTCAAACTGAATTTTCAAATTTATCAGTTTAAAGCCTCTTTTTAGGGCACTCAAAGTTATCTATATTGAATTAATTGCACAAACACATAGATCTATGCTTTATCTACAGTCTGAACAGACTGGGAGCAGGTGAATGAGGTGACTTTCTGACCTGTCAGCATTCCTAAGAAATAATTGCCTTTTTTTTTTTCTTTCCCCTTTGGACTTTTCTATGTGTATGGCTGTAAAACTATCAGCTGTATTTCAATTCACCATTAAGTCTGACAAAGGAAAAAGAGATTAACAAGTATTTAAAAAAAATTGAAATGCAGGTTTACTTTGAGAAGACATTCTTTCATATCACTTCAGATTCACTAGAATGATTTGAGTAAAACAAAAAAGTCTGAAAACTTTTCCTTTAAATTTTTAAATTTTTATATTCCAGCTCCACAGTAAGAGGTCTGTGGAGGTTAGAGATTGTTAACTCCCACCTTGTATTTCAGTCCATCAAAAAAATCAATCATCCACTCTCCATGGGGATCAGTTCCTTTGAAATTTCTCTTTAACAATCTGTCAAAAGGTAGCTTTTAAAATGAACATTATGGAATTTCACACTTCACCAGCTAAATGTAGTGATAATCTAGTGATAACATGAGAGAGCATTTGGCATTTTCGTTGTAGATATTTCAAATTTCATTAATTAGTTTTTATGTTCTTTATGAGTGCCCACCACCCCTACCCCACAAAAATAAAAGGATATCATAGGTGGAATGTTTAAAAAGATTCAGAATACATTGTTCTAGTAGACTGAATACAGTCACCACAACTAACAAAGTTGTTTGCATTCTGCTTTAATTTCTGATGTATGGCATCAGAAATTAACAATAAGATAACATCACGAGAACAAGAAGAAAGGAGTAATTTCATATCCATTTCCTATTTTTATTACTGTCCTTGTCTTGGGCCTTGAATAATTTTTGTCCCCAGTTCTGCTATTATAGTATAGCCTTACACTTGTCATGAGACTAGATAAAGTCTCTGCCATTTTTCTTCTCATTTTTAAAGAGAGATCAGTTATTGAAGAAATGAAATAAAATACTGTGGAAGTAAATTAAGAATGCCATGAAGAAGATTGGAACACATATAGAAAAGAAGAAAAAATAGATTTTTTAAACACGAAGTCTTAAGACCATAAAAACACTTAGTCATCTTGATCCATTAGGCATGAAGGAAATTTAGCTCTGGTGAATTGGTAATGTAGTGGCACCTTTCCCAGTAGGTAGATGCCCACCCAGCTTCTCTCTCACTCTTCAACAGGACTGGGGGAAAAATAAGATGGAAAAGCTTGTGGGTGGAGATAAAGATACAGAGATTAATGAAAAAGTACCACGACAAGCGAAACAGACTCAACCCAGGGAAAATTAATATAATTTATTGCCAATTAAAATAGAGTAGGGTGGTGAAAAACAAAGCCAAAAGCCAAAATAGCTTCTTCACCCACACTCCTTTTCAAAGGCTCCACTTCATTCCTTCTTCCCAACTCCTCTTCCTCTCCCTTCAAACCCAAGTGGCACAGAGGTCGTGGAGCATTAGAGGTTGCAGTCAGTCCTTAACTGTTACACTCTGCAGTTCCTTCCTCCTCACTCTTTTTCCCTGCTCCAGTATGAGGTCCTGTATGAGCTGCAGGGAAACACCTGCTCCACCATGATTTCTTCCAAAACTTAAACATGCTGTAAAAAATCTCTGCTTTGGTGTCTGGATCACCTCATACTAAAAAAATGCCACCTACACCCAGTGCAGGTGCAAGCGACATTCATTTGTTCTAACATTGCTATGTCTCTGGGCACTGTTCTCAGAACTCATACTGACATCCCGGGTTTTGCACCATTCTCAGTGTGTGTACGCATGGATACATGCTTGTGTGCCATCGGTGGGAATGAGGAAAAGGTACTATATGCTTTGCCCATAGCTAGGACAATATTGAACATAATTCATAGCATTTACTACTTTTTTTTTTTTTTTTTTTTCCTGACACAGTCTAGTCTCATTACATTGGCTACACTCACTGAATAATGAAAACATAAACTCTAGGCTAAAGCTGACCACATCATTTCATCAGAAGTGCGGGAGGGGGAGTAGACATTCCTTACATCTTAGAACAAGAGTAGTACTTAGAATGACTGCATGCTTTCACTAATGAAACTAGTTCTCTGTGTGGTAGGGAATGTAGACTTACACCTACAGATAAGGGCTTACTTTGATCTGTGAGCAGGATCCAGTTTTCCAAAGCCTCAAAGCACCTCTGAGTTAATTTGGTATACAAATGTAGATAGACTGAGCAGACAGTTTCACTGGTTTGTTTCCTGGAGTGAGAAACATTTACTACCCTGTTTTGCCAGAACGGTTGAACATTGCAGTGATTAAATGACAGTCACAGAAGAAGTCAGCCATGGAGTATGACTCCAAAACCAGATCTCAGTAGTCACTAGTTAATGTTACGATTGTAGGTCGTCTCCAATATAGAAGCTTAATGAAAAATGGGATAGCACACTTAATTCAGGGCTATTTTCTGAAGTAGGAAAAAAAAATTTGCCTCTTTACCATTTAGCCCATAATGATAATTTGTGAAATATTCATAAAAAAGATTGACTATTGGAATGTTTTAGCATGCTAACATAAGCCAAACTGGCCTCTTTTGAGATATTTTCCACTTACTGGTGGTTTTGAAGTTTTACGTGGTTTTTTTTACATGTAGAAGAAAAGATTCTTCTTTTAAAAAGTCTTAATATTCATCTATATTGACAAGATAAAATGACAGGTATTCAGATCTGGAATTCTTCAGCATTTCCACAAGTATTGTGGAGTTTCGTACTAATGCAGAATCTCAGACAAGCATTTGTGGTATCTGAATATTTTTTTAAATGTTCCCTTGACAGTAAGATTTCTGTCTGCAAGATAATAAAGTGAAAGATTATTTGACACTGGAATTACATAAATGCTTTCTTAATGGCAATTGACAATAAAAGGCAATGATTCAAAATGTAGAGGTTGCTTACAGATGATATGAATATATTTGGTTTTTTCCTTTTAAATGTCATGTTGATAGCAAAAAAAATGTGTGTTTTTTTCAAAACCTAAATTAAATATCTTTTTTTTTCCAGATATCAGGAAGATTTAATGCATTTTCTTTTTAAACACTCTTCCAAATATGAAATCTGTGATCATGTCTGATTTCCTCTTGATCGAACATCTTTAGCTCCTTAGTATTTCTGCAAGGATAATATTTGCTAGTGAGTATTTCTGTGTGAATGTTTTCTAAACATCTGATAATTTTCAGTCCTCTTTTCTGGATGCTTCCATTGGTTCAAATTCTTAAATTATGGTGACCAAAACTCCATGCAGAATTTCTATGCAGGATTTACCAGTACCTAGCAGAGCAGAAGAATTTTGCACAGTACAAACCTGCTTATACTTCTCAGCTTGGTGTTTATCCTTCTAATAACT
Source organism: Actenoides hombroni (assembly GCA_024336885.1). NCBI lineage: Eukaryota > Metazoa > Chordata > Aves > Coraciiformes > Alcedinidae > Actenoides > Actenoides hombroni. The sequence goes on from WUAM01000161.1 coordinate 952,237, forward strand.
TTATGACAATGTCAGTCAGTGTTCACTTTTTTTATCCATTTTAATCACAGTTCTTTTCTGCAGGATTGCACCTGGACCATCATTTCTCATCTTGGGTTTATGTTGCTGATTTTAGCACAGAATTTTTCATTGTACCTTGTTGGACTGTGATTTAAGTGTTTGCAAATTACTTCATTGTATGATAACAACTGTCCGTATTCCTGTAATAGGTTGACTCTGGCTGGACATCAGGTGCCCAACAAAGCTGGTCTAATATTCCCAGCCTCAGTGGGACAGAGGAGAGAAAATATAAAGAAAAGTTGACATAAGGACAGGGAGAGATCACTCAGCAATTACTGTCACAGGCAAAACATATTTGAGTTGGTGAAATTAATTTATTACCAATCAAATCATAGTAGCATAATGAGAAATAAAAATTAAATCTAAAATTATCTTCACCTCACCCCTTCCTTCTACCTGTACTATCCTTCACTCCTGAGTTCTTTATGTCCTCCCCTCCAGCAGCACAGGGGGACAGGAGATGGTAGTTGTAGTCAGTTCATCACACATCACACATCTTCCTCTTCAGGGAGAGGACTCCTCACATGCGTCACACTCTTCCTCTACTCCAGCATGGGGTTCCTCCCACAGCAGGCAGTCCTCCATGAACCTCTTCAATATTAAGGTCTTCCTATATGCTACTGTTCTTCATGAACTGCACCAGCGTGGGTCCTTTCCATGGGGTGTAGTCATTCAGGAACAGACAGCTCCAGCATGGTTCCCCCATGGGATCACAAGTCCTGACAGCAAAGCTACTCCAGCATGGATTCCTCTGTCTCCATGGGTCCTGCCAAGCGTCTGCTCCAGCATGGGCTTCCCAGGGGGGTCATGCCTCCTTTGGGCTGTGAGGGTTCTCCATGTGCTGCAGATGGATATGTGCTCCACTATTAACCACTGTGGGCTGCAGCGAAACAGCCTGCCTCACCATGGTCTTTACCAAAGACTTCAGGGGACCCCCTTCTTTGGTTCCTGGAACACCTCTTCATTCTCTTTCTTCAATGGCATAGGTGTCTGCATGGTTGTTTCCCTTTTATATTCTCACTCCGCCATTTTCACAGCAGTTTTTAATTCCCCTTCTTAAATATGTTATCACAGAGGTTGTACCACCATTGCTGATTGGCTCAGACTTGGTTAGTGGCAGCTGGCTGCACTGTCTCAAAAATTGGACATAGAGGAGCTTCTAGCAGCTTCTTACAGAAGCCAACCCTGTAAACCCACCCACCACCAAAACCTTGCCATGCAAACCAAATAAATTTCTTTTGTACTTCTTTCTACTATGGGCACTGTGCTCCCTTTCTTTTTATGATCTTCTAGAACCTTTTCTGATCTTCATAGTTTCCCCCTCCCAAAACTGATCTATTTTCTATGTACTCCTATGAGAATTTCACCAGACACAACCAATTTGGAAACATCTAATTTACGTAAGCACTCTCTAAACTGCTATTTCCCTCTTTTACCACTCGGCCCTTGATAATGATAACCAACTAATCACAGCTGACTCTTTTTTTGTGAAGACTGAATTAAATAGACATTAACATGCTGTTGTCTCAGCACCTGTTTTCCTTTTCTGCTGAATGTTAAACTGACTTCTCTACCATTTTGAGTAATATTTGTAAAGAAGCCATTTCTATATTACCAAGTAACTGGATTTTGTAAATATATTTTACTCATTAGTCTTGACTTGACATAATGAAGTTATACAATCCTTTTACACTTAATCATCTCTCCAGCCTAGATTTTCAGTACTTTGCTTTTTGCAGGATTTCACAATACATCTCATCTATCATGGCCATCCTAGCTTTATGTAGCTTGACACAGTTTTTGCTTGTGCCCTTGGTGCTGTTTAAAGAACTCCTGACCGTCCTGAACTCTTTTTCTCCCATGTATTTTCCATGGAAACTTCTCCACTTGATCTTTTACTTCATGAGTTTTACTCTTATGAAGTCTTTTTTTTTTTTTTAACCTGTTCCCCCTTCTTATGCTGCAAGAAATGCAGTCTGTATGATCATTGCCATTCAGTTGTGTTTTGCTTTGAAATTCTCACTAAGAGAATAATGACAAAAAGGAAACATTTCGGAGACTGCTTCCATGCATAGACTTCAAAGGAGCTATCCCCAGTGAACAAGGTCTCTTACTATAACTAGAATACTAGTTCAGAGGGATCCTTCTGAGATTTGTAGATAGGTTTTAGTCATTGAAGCTCTGTGTATTCTATGTACCTCCATTAAAGAATTTAATTTGGAGTTTCAAATATACCCTCATCTCTAGACTTTTCTTCATATTCTCTAGATATCAAATTTTCTTTTGCATTTTACAAGGAAGCTTTTCTAGCAAAATATAAGTCTGCTAAACGTGACTGACTCTTTTTTTTCCCTGAAAATTGTACTACTACAATTTTCTGCTAGCTTAAAATGCTAGGAGTTTTGCATTTGATATAGTCTCACAAGCAGAAATTATATTTTCAACACCCTTTCAGTTTTAAAAATGAAAATAGACTAATAGCAAAAGGGTTGTATATTGTTGAAAGTTGAGTTTCTACTAAAATTGTATAACTAAGTTTTCTTCATCATTTTGCATTCCTAATTGTGTTTTAAAAATGTCACTAGAGAAAATGCTACAAGTGTAAATTGTAAAAAAGCATCTCTTTATATGAGAAGAAAAATAAGGTTATGTATTAGAATACACATTCTTCCACTCTGAAGAGATTTTTTTCCCCTTTTCTATCTCCCCAAAATAATGAACAAGTTGACGGAATTTTTTATTTTTTTTTCACAGCTCAATTACACAAAGCACCTCCTTCAAAATATCTTCAGAAACAAGTTGAATTTTTATTTAAGTGGGTGAAAAAACTCTTCCCAGTCAAGACACTGGAAATTTCTATCAGCTATGTACAAACTTAGAAGATGAGCACAAGGTAGACACTGACAGCAAAGGCCACCCTTGAGGATATTTAGAATAAAATCTATCATCTGTAAAACTGCAATGATAACAGCCATTAGCTACCAGGGATGTATTTTGTGTCAAGTTTTGAGAAGAAAAAATCCATTTATTAAAAATATAAACTGTGACTATCAGGTTGAAAGAAGCAAACAAACAAACAAACAAACCCAAACAAAAAAACCCAAAAGCAACAAAACCCCATCAAAACAAAAAACAACAAAACCCTGCAATCATACCTAAAAAAGAAATAAAATAAAAAAGACATTCTTTTCATTTACAAGCTTAGTGACTAAGAAGATTTTAACAGACTAGTGTAGTGGGACAGTCTGCAAGGCTATTGTGTACTAACCATATGTTTATGAAAGGGGCTACCTTTTCCTTTTGTACTGTGAAAATCAGTGAATGCATTTAAAGTAAGAAAGCTTTTATATAAACATAAAGTTGTTAATATCTTCAATATAGTAACCAGGACATTTCAAACTGCTCATTTTCACAAATTTTTATATTTCATTGTATAACAGAACTTCTCAGGGAAGAGAAATGTTCTCATTTCTGTTAATTTGTACCAGTATAAAGCTATTCTGTTGACCAATAATATATCTGAGAAAATTATATGATGGAAACTATGTGTATATACAGTGAACTCCCATTTAATGCTTATTTCTGCTTTAATTGTCTCTATTCTACTATGGTATTCAGAAATAACATTAAACATTGTATGAAATAATGGCCATCAATTATTTAAGGCAATTGCCTTAAAACATCTCACTAAAGAAGTACATTATATATGTGTGTATGTGTTTATGTTTATAAAATGTATATATAAGGAAATAATATTTAGTGCAGCACTGAACATTATTCCCTTATTTATGTCTGAACTTTTATTTTAATTGTGTAAGTCAGAAACTCCAACTCCCTACTTGAGACATTACACACATAAAAAAGGAATGTTGTCCTTTACCCCAACTATGTATATTCCACAACAGGCAAGTGCTTCAAATATCTTGAAGCAAAAGACAGTCAGGAGGTATTGACAGACATTGTCACAAATCATCATCTGGATTGTTTGAAATCTGGATTGATTTGCTAAGAAAGCTCCACGGATTGTGAGATTCCTAAACGTTAACAACACAGAGACAGTTTTTTGAACAAAACCACTTGAAATGTCAATGAAAATTAGTTTTTCTGATAAGAGATACTCCTCCGGGAAGGTGGGGGAGTGAAGTCCTATATTAGTACCTTTATTAAATCTTGAAGAACACATTGAATATCCTCTCACGGAAAGCTAACTGAACCAAAACATTCCTCAAAGCCCATTTTTGACTAGGAAAGAGTAAGATGAAGATCTCAAGAGACTTTCAATGAGGCTGATGTCTGATGAATCACAGACACATGAGTGTGACAAGACTGCACTGCTTCAAAAAGTTTTCATAGGCTGCTGGGAGAGACTGGAATACCTCAGATAAATGAAGCAACAAGAGTAAAATTTACAAAATCGAGTTAGGATATATTAGCAAAGTAAAATCAAAAAGTTATCATGGTCAGTGACTTATATTCTTTAGCTTGTGAGACTCACAAAAAATAGTGCAACAAGTAAGTACATACCCATTTATGTATGTGGGTGTGTGTGCACTTTAATAACACAAGAGACTTTAAAGGAAAAATATCATACAAAAGAAGAAAAGAATAGGATGTTCATTATAAAGATGACTCTGGTATGATGAGGATATTTAGTTACTATATGTTGGAAAAATAATTTAAAAAAAAGTTTATTAACTTGTAAGAATCACATGTATGCTCATGCCTATGTTGCTCCATACCCATATTAAAAGCTTTGAAAAAATCCAGCAAAATTCCTAGTGAGAACTAAGACACGGGTGCACAAATGCAAAAACACTCTGTATTGCATTTGAACATAGGTTAAAAAAAAAATAAATCTAGGGAAATGGTGCATGTCATTAGTTTCTGTATGTTACTTTACATCTGCAATATGTAGAACAACAAAGACTTATTTTAGTGAGGTTTAGAAATTTACATGTGGTTGAATCCTACTATCCACAAGGTATGAGATATCTCTGAATGTGAGGATTGAACAAGTCTAGCTCATTCTTTTGTGTCTCTATAAAGAACTATTCATTGAGACAAATTTCCTCAGTCCCCAGGAGAAAAATCAGCAGAGGTAAAGAATGTGTTAGCTGAAAATGCTTTTAACAGTTAGTCTGGCAATTGTCTGTGTTTTTAATGTTTGGCTGCACCAAACTGGCCCAGTGTATTGCCAGTGTATCTCAATATGTTAAATACAACATAAATACAACATATAAATGAGTTTCACTGAAGAAAAAGAAATGTACATTAAAGAGGAAATACAAACAGCTGCTCCTATGTGCTATAAAAAATAGGATGTATTTATCTGGACCAAAAAATTCCTATTAGATAATATCATCTAACTGATAACTCTATATGAACACTCAGAGATGTTTGAAATATCAGAAAACCTTTAGCGTTGACCAATGTTTTGATGACTCTGACCCAGATAGACTACAATAGATACACACTTTATAAAGAACACCTATTACCTCTTAGGAAGCTGAAGAACTTGGAGTGTCTTTTACATGCACTGACAATCAGCCTGAAAACAACACAGGATGAAAGATGTATTTAAAAACCTTCCTGATATCAATGAGTTTATAAGTCCCACTGTTCTGCTGGAGTCTATCTGCTCACCTGAAATCTTAAGAGCTATGGAAGATACAGGCTTCATTGGAGCAGTACTATCCTGTATTATGTTTTAGTAATTTGTGTGTTTTGTTTCCATATACTCATTCAAGTTAAGAGATCAGGAAGAAACTCAGTCTATGTGAAGTTTTACCTTTTTTTTTTTTTTTTTTTTTTTAATTTCTCAATCATTGCCTCCAAACATACCCATATACATGGCCTATTAAGAGTTCTTCAAAACAACATTATTCTCAGTGAGACTATATCTGAATGATTATTATAATTCTTTCCAGCTGAATTTGACAACCAGCAAACCTCAAATAAGACTCAACTTTAAATATGACTGCCAATGTTGAATATGGTATTGGTTCTGCTGATCTAAAGACTGCAATATAATGTAATAAACACATGTAAAATGACAATCACTCCTTACCGCCTTATTCAAAACAATTATAGAATACTTAACGTTGTTCAAAACTCCCACAAATTCTCCACCAATATGTATTTAACATAATTTTATAACTAATCACTAAATTAAATGTCAAAGTCAGTATGTTGAGAGTAAATTAGAAAATTACATTCATTCACTTGAATATTGAAATAAAATTCTAATTGGTTTCATATTTTCAAGTTTTCCATGTGCCACAGTTTGATTATTCTAATTAGAACTATGCATATAATGGGAAAAAAAAAGCATGGTATTTGTTGGCAAAATATATCGTTCATTAATCTGTATTACTTGATTATTTATATGGAAGGAAATTTAGCAAGTCGAAATGCTAATTTTTCATTTTGTATTCTTTCTTTAATCAGGCTAAAAAAGTCCTAGCTCAAATCTGAAGCTAAGCAATTTGTTTAATTCAATGGCATTTCAACTTTTTTGTAATTTCCTAGAAAAAGAAAAACTGTTACAGACATGGTTTTATTGGAAATGTTGAATGCAAAAAGGAATTTTAAAATGTATATGGTGTGTCGAGAGAATAAAGCAAAAATTTCAAGGAACATAATTTTCTCTAAGTATGTAGAAAGGTCTAAAATAATCAGAAAAATAAATCTTTTACAATGTGACAAATCACTACAAGATTCAAGAATCATCAACTTTATGAGTTACAAGCAAATGAATTCCTAGTCATGTTAAATCAGATGCAGGAAGAAGATCATAAAGAAAATAGTAATTCAAGTTCTTTCTCTAGCTCTCAGAAGGAAAACACTACATTATACACCTATCAGCATTAATATAGCACTTGGTTATATTGTGTGTGGTTTTGGGGGGTATGTTTTTTGTTTTGTTTATTTTCATTTGTTTTGTTTCTTTGCTTCTTTGTATTTTTCTTACATTACTTTCTTGCAGATCAAACATGTAATAAAATTTGGAACATATTATTGCAACAAGGGGAGATACTTCAGCAAATTCCATTACCATAGAGCTACACAAGCAGTTTGAGCTCCACTTGATAACCTTTGAAGCTCTGTGGTCTGACACAATTTAGTGAATCAAAATTTCATACAGCAAATTTACTTCCCCTGTGCAACAATTCAAGTGCATTTCCATGTTAATCAAAAAAAGTAGAACATGAGAAAAGAAGAAATCTTTCTTGCAGCATGCAAGAAATAAAATCTAACAAATGGATGGAAAAGATTTTATCAGAAAGTTTATCTCAAGTTATAACATTACAAAGGTGATATCATATATTATGATTAAAGCCCTTACCTGTATTGAAACTTACGGCATGGTGCAGGGTTTTTTAAGGATATAACCTCAATGTAGAATTATATTTTTTACATTATTTAAAACATTTATAAATCTATGGGTTATGAGAACAGCATCATTTCAGCTTGATTTTCATCCATGTCATTCTAAATAAAATTTCTCATGTGATGATAAAATGCCTTATGACAATGATTTAATTCAGAAATCATATAAAAAGGTTAAAATGACATAAAACTTTATACTTAATTTATCATGCTGAATGTTATGATATCAGTCATAATTATCACTTCCAAAAAAATATCCCACTTTATTTGTTGTGTATCAGGTATGTGTGGAAGCATGAAGAAAAAGTTTGTTTTCATTTTATTATATTCTATTTAATACTTAATTCTTCCATCCTTGTTTTTTTTTTTTACAGTAACATTTCATAACATAGCTTCATGAGGTTTACAGTTATTGTAATTTATTTGTATTTCAGAGTTTGCTATCATAAGTAAGATGCTTGCTTTTCATTTTTGCAGGGGAAAGGGTATTCTTTTTGAGTAAAACCTGCAAGATAAAGGCTCACATGGTCATCTTTGTAGCTGTTTAAAAAGAGATAATTTTTTTTCTTTTAAACACATGCTTGAATGAAAGACACAGTGATAAAAATGGCTCATTTATAGTAATGATTGCTCAGTATTGGCATGCAGCAAAAGAGAAAAAAAAGCAGTAAGAAAGGTTAAAAGAAGAGAAAAACAAAGTAGTAATAAAGTTTAAAAAATCTTTAAAAGTAGGGAAGAATAAACCAATGCATCTCAATTTATAATTTAACTGAAATGAATCCAGGAAAATGCTAAGATGTATTTCTTGCATCACCTGGTTTCAGATGGAATATAATCACACTTCTAAAAGCCAGTAGGATTACATCCTGCCAAAGTCCCTGAAGTTGTGCTTTGTGATTCATGCTCTCATAACTTGCTGTCCTAAGCTATGATTCCTTTCATAGATTTATCTGTTTGGTCAAATACCTGTGGCTATGTCTAGAGCAGTGCCCTAAGTGGTGGTGGAGCCTGGGCACCACTGCTCAAATGGTTGTGCTGCTAAACTCATGTTGCAGGTGTAACTATAGAAATCTGGTAGGCTTTGGTCAGTGACAGGGGGCACCCTCCCAGACAAAGCACGGGCAAGTTTGGAGGGTTAGTGTAGGTCAGGGATCATTCCCAAAAGGTTGAATGCAGTTGTGTCATTTCAGAGGCTGGTACAGTTTAATCCTACAGTCACAGGCACAATCTGCCAATTGGCACAATCACCAGAGAGGAGGCTCTTTTTTTGTTTACTGCTATACATTTAACATGCCTTCCCTGTACACAGCACTGGAGCTTCTGAAAAGCACTGGAGTAGTGAAGTAATATGGTTTGCTTGTAATAGATCCAAAAATGAAATCTTAACAAGCTCACCCTGAGTTTTCTTTATGCTTAGGGGAAAACTGTCTCACAGATTACCTTGTACATGCTATATAATTCATGCAGATTACATGTTTCCATAAGAACCAAGTTAACTGGAACTGTATTCTTAGTGTCAACAACTCTTCTCCAAAACCAAGATAATAATTTAGCTACAGGGAGATCATTGAAAAAGCGTAAAAAAATTAAACTGATGTGTAACTAACAGCTTTTCTGTCACTGAAAATCAAAAAGGGCTAAAGCCCTCCTCCACCAAGTGGAGAACTTCAGCATTTCCATGTTAGCAATTCATTATTCCAAACTATGTGCAAATCAAGTACTATTCACTAAAGGCATCTATGAATAATTTAAAGCAGTAAATAATTCCAAGCTTTTTGCAATTTGAGAAAGCACAGGTCATGGTAAAACGAGGTTAATTAACTAGGCACACAGGTATAATTTACCATAGAAGGTAGTTCTAACCTTGCAGTATTGTAAAGATTTTTAGAACAAAGGAGATACCTTGTATAGAATTGTTCCACTAAAGACTCTGAAATGTGTTCTTAAATGCCTTCTACTTTAAATGACAAAAAATTATAAATGTTATAAACTGCCTCCAGATGCTGTAATCAACTTTTATAAGAGACTCCATGTTCTATGAATTCAGAACATCTTTCACAATTCAGTGTTAAGCCAGGATGAGGGTCTCTTAGAACTACAGATAAGTTCACAATATCATGGACATCCAGTGAAAATAAGTTTCTTTCTCCATGTTTAACTTACTACTTGCACCACCTTTTTCTTCACTTTCATATACATTAGTAACATTCTATGCAATTTTTTCATATTGTATTTCCTGTTTTATTATTTTCCCTTGATATTTTTTTATGTTTGTGTGTATGTTTATATATATATACTCTTTAACACAGTAGAAATAATTAAAAAAAGTTTCTTGCAGAAAAAATATGAAGCATCATTTTTCACAGTAATGCTATATTTAAGGTGTTGACATAAAACTTTGTTTCTCATAAATACAGCTATTGTTTTATATCAAGATATATAAAGAATATGTGTCATGAACAGATTTGACTCAATGTTAACTGCCTTCTGACTTATATGAAGTTCAGAGGAAAAAAATAAGGCTTTTCTGAGGTATTGTTTATAGATTTGTAATAGTTTTTACGGACAACAAATATATATATATTTAAGATAACAAAGGAAGTATTTTTATTTGTAGCTCAGCTAATTTTGTTACAACATAAAAAGTCTGATCCACTGAGAATTTTCTACCCAAATAAGTGGCTTCAATTATCACTGTGGAAATGAGATGACATTCAAAGTTGATATAAAGCAAACCCACATCTGTCAGTCTTTATTTGAATGTCAATAATGTACATTAGTCCAATGACAGAAGACCCTGTCTGAGGAAGGAAAATTCTAAGCCTGGCAGAAGATAACTTCTATTACAGCAAATAGAAAATCATTTATCCATTTTTAATATTTCCTGTCTGTTGTATTTCAGGTATAACAACTGGGTTTAGTGGAATGCTCTACTTTTTTCTTTTGCTAATGGAGCATTGAAACAGTAAGGAACAAATCATGCAAAAGGAAATGGGAACATGGTGAGGAATCATAACTGCAGTAGTTCAGTGTAATTGTAGCAGTTCATACCAGTTCACTTGCAACTGAAACTGATTTAAAAAATTCCAAAAGGAAGAGAAAGAACCCACAAGAAATCTTTTACATATGCTGAACTACTGGACTTAAGGCAAATGACCAGTTAAGGACAATTCTATATATTAAGAAATTTGCATGTAGGCTTTGTAAATTATTTTTTTTTTTCCTTAAAAACTAGAAAATATCCCCTTCTTAGACCGAGATGTTTCTGAAACAGTTTATGTTCATAGCTGTATTGAATCATTGAGTTAATCATTGCGTCTCCCTGCCATCTTTTGCAAAGAAAAGATAATTCTGACCTTTGGTGAGGTGGACAGACCCAAGAAAGATCAATGTCAGAGCTGAGGTATTCAAAGTCCCAATGGCTAGGCAGGAGGGCAAGAAAATAAATCAGTCTCTTCTTCTTCTTTATCTTTCTTCTTTTTAACAATATAAATATTTGTTTTTGCAGCTGTAATACACCAATCATGTTTCTAAGAGACTATAGCTCTCATTAGGCTCCCTAGTTTTCATATCAAGAAAGCTATTGTATCAGTGGATTAAATGGTAGACACTCAGCAAAACTTCCACCTTTCTCATAGAAAGAGAGACCATTTCAATAAACTCTGTACTTTTAAGCTAATATCTGTGGAGAAAACAACCGTAAGTGCCATGCTTGCCAAGACTGAAGGGATTCTGTAGGCAAATTTGAAGCTGCTCCAATTATTATTATTATGTTTATCATTATTCTTTGTTTTTCACTGGACTTTATAAGAAGCAAGCATTCTACTCATCCTTTTCAGTTTCCAACTTGTATATTTGGTCATGTCTGCATATATGGTCATATTAAATAAATTATTTAGTATGTACTTTTCCCCGCTTAAAAAATACTGGATATAAAAGTTCAGTTTAAAATTTCTATTTAGGCACTTTTTCTCTCCTCTCTCAGAGATATAATAAATTTGTTCTGTGAAGTTGTTGTATGACTAAAAGCAGTCAAGAAGTTCTGAAACAAAAGACTTGAAATGCATTTGAAATGCAGGTTTTAGAAGAACCTTATCCAAAGCCACAGAATTTGTCTTCAACACTTATTTTTAATTCCACAGGGAACTTTCGCAGCAAAGATACCACAAAAATTCTGAACTGAGTAGCAGTGGTTTGTAGCTGCAGTACTAGGAATGCAATTTATAAAACATACAAACACAACTGGCTAAGTCAGGAAGCAAATTATCTTCAGTTGAGACTGTAGCAGTGTATGCATATAGTTTTCCAAATAAGATATAAGACAAGATGATATAGGTATTTATAAAATAAGTCTTGTGAAAAACGTCATAGAAAGATGGCTACGAGTGATGAGGTGATACTGCTCCACTGGATGGAGTTCCAGTCAATATATTGCTTGCATTACTTGTTTAAATAAAAAGTTGTCTGCTTCTGAGATTTTTAAATAGCTTGTGATATTTGAGAAGGCTACAGTTCAACAAAATGAATACAGAAGAGGACATTATGCACCATAAGCTGGTACAGAAAGGAAGTGGTTTAAATAGGGTATGTGGAAAACTGTTGCTTTATATAAGATTTGAATACATTAATCAATCTGCAGTTCCCTTAGGAGACTACATGCATGACTGATAAATATATGTATTGTAACTTTATGACCAGTATAAATTTAATTTACAAGGGTTGTATAATTATGTTGTGCTTAAAAGAGACACAATACAAACCAACATTTTAATATTCTTATAGATTACTTGTTTCTGTTACTGGTATGACAGTCTTAATGCAATAGTCTTCTATTTGTTTTCTCTGCAGTCATTTCTGGAGTAGATGAGAAATTGGGACAGTTACATGACTGCTATTTTGTACCCGAATTCTGACCTCAGAAAGAAGTCTGTGCCCTATCCATAGAAGAACATGCCCTGTTTCAAAGTTGTAAGAATCTCATATCTGAAGTGCTGAACTTTTCAATAGCTTGGGATCTCATTAGAAAGTTCTCTCACAAAATCAATTTTTTTTTTAAGCCATCCAAGTAATGAAAGGCAATAAACAATTTTAGTTATAAAGTAGCTATCTTCCAGGTTTTGGACTTGTTTTTCAGAGATGGTGTGGATTTGTATTAGGTAGAATATGGGAATCTTCTTTCCAAAAACGTAGACAAAAATTTGCTAGATAAGAGACTTATATGACAGTTTTTCTTGGTATCAGTAAAATAAGATCTGGGTTAATTCTCAGTGATCCTTCCCCAAGGATTCTCAGCATACAATGTTGGCTAGAGTGTTTTTGGCACCATTTTTACATACATTGGACATCCTTCACTAGGATCTAGTTAGAAGATGTTTGAGAACTCTATTACATATATATATCTGTGACAATTTCATTAACTGTAGAAAACTATTTCAATATGGAAATTGTTAAGTAGTTCATTAGTTCTAACTGGGCACAGTGATTCTGTGTATGCAAAACAGATCTTCTGTTTCAAAAATGTTAAAACCTTGAATGAAAAGCATATTGATTGTTTTAGGTATGCAGAAGTTTATGCTGACAGGTTTATGATGTAATATGCAATATACACACATATAACAAATACATTTGTGTCTACACTCTGTTGAAAAAATAAGAGTTGCAGTAATTAATTATCTGTTTCAGTTCAATTTGTTTTCTACTGAGAACATCTCATGCTGTTTTATAGTACTTAATAAAATCTAATCCATTAGACAATATGATAGAATCTTATAATGTATACTGACTGGAGGCCCCCTTTGGTTCTAAAACCAATTTATATGTAGATGATACCCATTTTAAATCTCCTTCAAAATAATTTAGTTTACAGTTTCAAATAGTACAAACTAAGTACTTTGTGAAGGCCAACTTGAAGTTCACAAACCCTTTTCATTGTGCTGTCCATGTGAAAAAAAATAATGAAGCTCAAAGAAAAAGGATATGTTTTTTTCAAGGTACAAGGTAAAACCCCACAGTATCCATTAATTTAAAAAATCAAACATGAAAATGCTATGATGTAATTTTGGGACTTGAGCTGCAAGTTCATTGCTAGCATATGTGGAAATACAAATTAATAAATAGAGCAATTGGGAGATTTTTTTTGGGAAAGAAAACGGAAAAAAACCTTTGTTTTCCTCACCAAGGATGGATCTGTTTAAACCAGAATTCACTGAGACCCCACCTGGGGTACTGAGTCCATCTCTGGAGCCCCCAGCACAAGAAGGACATGGATCTGTTGGAGCAGGTCCAGTGGAGGGCCTCAAAAAGCATCAGAGGGCTGGAACACCTCTCCTACAGGGACAGAATCACAGAACGTTAGGGGTTGGAGGGGACATCAAAAGATCATCTAGTCCAACCCCCCTGCTAGAGCAGGATCACCTAGATCAGGCCACACAGGAAACCCGCCTGGATATGTTCCTGTGTGACTTGCTCTAGGTGATCCTGCTCTGGCAGGGGGGTTGGACTAGATAATCTTTCTAGGTCCCTTCCAACTCCTAATATTCTATGATTCTATGATTCTGTGTATGCATCCAGGTGAGTTTTGAATGTCTCCAGAGAAGGAGACTCCACAACATCTCTGGGCAGCCTGTTCCAAAGCTCGTCACCCTCACAGTAAAAAAGTTTTTCCTTATGTTTACCCGGAACCTCCTATGTTCCAGCTTGCACCTGTTTCCCCTTGTCCTATCACTGGATGCCACTGAGAAGAGCCTGCCTCCATCCTCCTGACACTCACCCTTTACATATTTATAGACATTAATAAGGTCACCCCTTAGTCTCCTTTTCTCCAGGCTTTAAAAGACCCAGCTCGCTCAGCTTCTACTCATAAGGGAGATGCTTCACTCCTTAAACATCTTAGTGGCTCTGCACTTGACTCCCTCCAGTAGCGCCCTCTCTTTCTTGAACTGGAGTGCCCAGAACTGGATACAGTACTCCAGGGGGGGCCTCACCAGCGCAGAGTAGAGCGGCCGGGGAGGGGAGGCGGGGGTGGCGGGCGGGGGGGGGGGGGGGCGGGGGGGCCTGCGCCGGGGGGGGGGGGGGTGGGGGGGGGGGGGGGGGACACGACACTGCACGGTGTGTGAGGGGCTGTGTGCAATTCTGTGGGGCTACGCAATATTATGGGGGAGTGCGATGCAGAGGCTTGCACGGGGTAAGGGGAGCTGGGGGCCGTGCATCCCCCGGGAGCCGTGCAGTGAAGGGAGAGAAGCGGCTGGGAGGCCGGGGCTGGTAACGGGGGTGGCCGGGCCCTGCCACCACAGGTCTCCAGCAGGGCACTGCGGGGTTTATTTTCTTTATTTATTTTTTTTTTTCCGAAATAAAAGGATGTAATTGATTGAAAATGCTCAAATAAATCCAAATAACTTGTAAAAGCTATTAGATTACAACGGAGCTATTCATTACGCTGGGACGACAATCGAGTTAGGAGGGCGAGTGGCTGGGGGATGCGGTAGAGCCCGCGGGGACCCTCCGGCACCGCACCCCGACACGGCATGGACAGACCTGTGCACACCGGGATGTACGGACGGCCAGCCGTCGACAACCGGCGGCACCGCAGGGCACAGCCCTGGCACGGTGCCCGCGGATGGGCAGCTGCGGTGGGGCGCGATGCACCGGGACGCACGGACACACGCCCGGAGGGACGCGGCATCACACCGTGAGCGTGCAGGCAGCGCACAGCCGGCCTCCTGCACAGCGCCGGTGTGAAGGCCGTGGTGCGGGCAAGCACCGGTGCGGTGCTGGCAGCACTGCCCGGGCCGAGCACCACAGCGCTGCCGGCCCATCGTCACAGCAGGGATTTATCCTCCCTGGGGTGGGGGATGTGGTGGGAACCCTCCGAGGTCCTGCTACCCCCTAAAAAGCTCTTAATTTCTCCGTTATTTTCCCTACGGTGTTTACTCTCTCTGGGGGAATCCCGCTGTGGGAAGCAGGGCTGGATGCATCCTGACCACCCTGGGTGCATCCTCCTGGGGATGTGCACGGCAGTGCCGAGCCACAGCCCGCGGTCTCCTCCTACTCGGGGAAACACGCTAAAACATCCCCGTCGGACCCCTCTCCATCTGGGAAAGGGCTCCGGCCCCAGTAAGTAACCTTACGGATTGACCCAGCACCAGGAATTGTTGCTGAACGGGAGCGCGAGGCCGATCCCAGTGCTGCGGTGCCGGGTGCCAGCGGCGTGGTGGGTTGGGGCCGGCACATTGTTTGGTCACCGGCGGTCGGGTAGCGCTTTGAAACAGTTTCTTACTGAAAAACAAAAGAAAACAAACCAAAAAGCATCTGTGAGGCTCTTCCTTCCCCCAGTGAGTGCTGGGTGAGGAGGGGGAGTGGGAAGGGGCCGGGGAAACCCCCTGGTACTGGATGAGAAGGGGCTGAGCTGGGGGGCTTGTAGAGCTGGGAGCTCGGCAAGCCCTGAGCCTGCGTTCGGGGGCAAAGCCCCACAGAGGGCAGATTCCCCCCCCACCTCCATGGGCTCCCTGACCGAGCTTGATCAATGAAGCGAGTGCAATTAAAGCCAGTTTAATGACAGGCCCCCCCAGCACACCCCTTAGCTGCCTTTGTCCGTGCCTGGGGTGGCCCCACTGGGACTGGAGACAAAGGGCGGCGGGAGGGAGCCCAGTTCACGGAGCCCCAGTACCGGGGCGCCACAAACCGGGCTCCCTCCCGTTGCCAGGGCCGTGGAAATAATCAGGTTTGCTAATGCAATTGCTACCGCGATGCGAAAATCCTACTGGAAAATGTATTAGAGCAATTATCCGTCTCACTCCGCAGCCGGGTGTAGCATTAATATTCAATTTTGATGTGGAAGTCCTATTATGTTAATGACTTCGGTGACAAAAGTCGTTAATGGAAGACGCTTGCTTTATGGCACGGCATTAGCCGAGGCGAATGCCACCGCCGGGCCGGCGCGCGTGGTGGGACCGAACGGTGCACGCCGCGAGGGCGGCAGCCCCGGGGCCGTGGGCTCCGTGTGGAGTCTCATCGGCTTGGGCTGGGCAGCCTCGTTCCGCCGCAGCCGGTGCCCGGTGCCACGCGGGAGGGCCGTGCCGGAGGGGCAGCGGGGACATGCCGGCAGTGGGATGTGCCGGAGCCCCGAGGAGGACACGGGGCGGATTAGCCGCGCCGCAGCGCATCCGGCAGCGGCACTCCCTCTGCCGCAGATGCCCTCCTTTGTTCTCTCCCCGAGCTGGGGGAGATGCACCGGTGCCTTCCCTGCCTGCCGGAGAGCACGGTGGGGCTGGCCCGGGGCTCACCAGTATCCCTGCCTTCTCCCGGTAGCACCGGGGCTGCCCTCCCGCCTGGCTGCTGCCTGCAGTTTAGGCTGCATCATAGGCAGGCCTGGACAGATGGACCGATGGCTCCTCCTCGGACTGTGCCAAGGCAGCTGGCCCTGGAGCTGTGGGCTCGCAGTGGGGGGGATGCAGGGAGGGGGATGAGAAGCACAACCAGAGCCCAAGAAACCTGGCAGTGGAAGCAGCACCCCTGAACTTGGCTGTCAGCGGCCACAACCGTGGCTGCCACATGAGAATGGCAGTGCTCCCTGCCTCGTGACAGGCAGTGTCCTGGAGCACTAGGGGGGATTGGAACCAGCAAACACAGGAGCCAGGAGCTGCCTGTGATGATAAAAATGACCATGACCTTCACTTTTCCAGCAAAGGCCTCATCTCAGTCAGCCGTCCTCGTCACCACCAGCCTGGGAGTCACTTACTGCACCAGCTTTGCCATGAGCACGGCCCAGCAGCGGGCAGCCCTATGGCACGGGCACGTGGCCGGCTTGCTGCTGGAGCCGTTTGGCAAGTAGGAAACTTCTCATGACCAAGGAGGGGCCAGGAGTTCCCGGACAGAACCCAGGCATGGGCTGGGTTTCCAGGTGGCCCTTTCCAGGTCCCTCAGGAGGCACTCGTCCAGCGCAGCAATCGTGGCAGCTCCCCACTCCCCTCCTTGCAGCGGGTGCTTAGCACAGCCAGGTCCCAGTGCNNNNCTGGCTCACGGCTGTACATCCCAGTCCTGGGGGTCCATGTGCAGTGCAGCTCTGCCTGCATGGAGGGGCTACAGCCCCTTGGGCTTTGTTGCCCAGATTCAGCCCCCAACACGACAGCCCTCCAGACCCAGTCACAGTGGGCAAGTGGTTCCACAGGCATCTGAGCACGGCATAGCCCTGGTGCCACCTCTGCTGCCGGGTCTGCTCAGGGCAGACGCACAATGCACCAGGACGGAGCCCGAGGGACCCGGGTGGGGTCTGGGGCTGCTCCTCACCGTGGCCCCTCGGGCACCACAGGGGCTGCCAGGACAGGAAGGTACCAAGCTGGTGCCAGCACAGGGCTCCAGCATTGACAGTGCGTGGCCGGGCTGGTCTCCCTGGGACTGCTGGGGCCACGGCACCCTGCTGGGGACCCGGCAGGGTGCTGGGGGTGCCCAGAGCACCGTGGCCCAGGGGTGCCTGTGGTCAGGGCCGGGCTGGTCCCTGCTGCTGCAGCCCGGTGGGGTGGCAGCACCGCGAGGAGCAGCTCCGGGCGTGCGGGGTGGGGCTCGGTCTGTCCGGAACAGGGGGACGCGAAGGGAGCGCCGGGGCCGAGCCCCGACACGTCCCGGGGCTGTTCGGGGTCCCCGGGCCCGGCGGTGGCGGCTCGGCGCGCACATGGCCGGGCCAGGCCCCGCCCCTCCCCTTTCCCCTCTCTCCCATTGGCCCGCCCTTCCCCCCTTCCGCGCTCCCATTGGCCCCAGCGCCCTCCACAAACAAAGGCCCGCGCCCGCGGGGGGCCCGGCGCGACGCTCTGATTGGCGGTACCGCGGCGAGGGGGCGGGACTTGGAGGGGCGGGATCAACCCGAGCAGGCCCCTCCCCTCCGCGCGGCTCCGTATGCCCTTATTAGGGGCGGGGCGGGGCGCGCCCATTCATGCACGCAGGGGAGGGGCGGGGCCTGCGTCGTGGCTCCGCCCCTGCCAGCGGCGCGCGCTGCGGGTGGCGGGTCCCGGGCTCACGGTGCAGCCCGGCTGGCTGGGTGGGTGGGTGGGTGCGGGAGGACCGGCCCGGTACGGCCCGAGACGGCTCGGTAAGGCCCGGTACGTGCTGGCGGGGAGGGGGTGTGACGGTGCCGGGAGCTCCGGTAGGGCGGGGGCCCGCGGGATGCGCGTCCGCCGGCTCGGCCCGCCGGTTCCCCGTCCGGCCCCCCC
>WUAM01000161.1:976756-987003 GCA_024336885.1 Actenoides hombroni
TCAGCTGATCCTTTTTGATCACTGGGATTTGAGTCAGCAGTATTTTCAGGGAACTGGGTGTAGCTCCTGAAGGTCCATCGCTGGTTCCCCCCGCAGAAAGAGCCCGGTGCTGGGGTTCCTGCCGCCGTAAAGTCCCTGTGAGCTCCTCGGTGCGGGGTCTGTCCCGAGACCGGGCTGCCCGGCTTGGGGCAAGGGGGGCGAGCGTGTCAGTCGGAGGCTCTCTTTGCATTTGTACCCCCGGTCCTAATTTGGAGGGTGGTTCAGTGTTTTGTGGTGGTTGGTCAGCGAAGGAAGCGCTAAAGGCTGAGATTGGGCACTTCTTGTACCAAAGTATCTGGGTTTTGTTGTTGTGAGATCCCCAAACAATCACTTTGTGAGTAGAAGGGAGGAAAAACACGGGAGGGATTGATCGGTATGATAAACACGGGGCAGCTCAGAGGGGTTTGCAAACCTGCTGTTCAGCCCTGGTGCTGAGCTGTGCCCCCCCTGCCCCTCTGCAGGAGCTGCTGCCACCCCCATGGCCGCACCAGAGTTAAATACAGCAGAAAAAAGGGCAAATTAAGATCTGCCACCTCTTGTGCCCGTTTAAAGTCACCTGCTTAAAAAAATGCCTGGTGTTTATCATCTCCCACTGCAAACGTGTGAGCCAGCGAGACAGGCCGGGGCTGGTTGTGAGCTGGGTGACGAGTTTACTCTATCAAACAGCTCTTGTTAAATATGTTTAGAGCAGAGTTTGCACCTCGGGATTAGGAGGGGTCTTTGCTCTCCGTGAACCTGTGGAGAGCACTGGGGGGGGGTTTGGGTGAATCGAGGGGAACCGTGGAAGTTCTGCTCCACAAACGGCTCCCACTTCACTCGCCGGTGCAGCTGGGAGCCGTGGGAAACAGGCGGCTGCTCCGTGCTGTCCTTGGGCTGCGGAGAGAATAAGATTGACCTTGTGCATCGTGTTTCTCCCGGCTGCTCTGAGGTCGAGGGAACTCAGCAGGTGGGAGCGTGGCTGGAGACGTGTGGGAGAGCCCCTTGGTGCTGGGGTTGGCAGGAGGCCTGCGTGGAACCGGCCGATTGTCCACCTCGGGCTTGTCTCTTCCCTCCTCTTCTCCCATTGCAGTGTGGCATCATCCTGGGAGCTCTGCTGCTGATCTTCTGTTCTTGGATGACTCATCAATCCTGCATGTTCCTGGTGAAATCGGCCAACCTCAGCAAGCGCAGGACCTACCCTGGCCTGGGTGAGCACTCCCAGCTCTAGGGCTCGGGGCTTTCTTCTTTTTTTCACTTGTGTTTTACTTCAACCTCTTAACGTACGCCTTTCACACCGCCGTCGTCGGAACAGCAGATGGTTTCTTGGTGTAGCTCCCAATTTGCACCATTTCCTTCCCTCAGACTCCCCCCCCGTGCCCCGAGGGGAGCGGGAGGGTTTAGTTCTGCTCTCGAGGGTGAAGTTAACAGGCACAGAATTGCTTGGCCTCCGCGGGGCAGGGGAGGAGATGTGGTGCCGACGGATCAAACCCCGAGTTTTCGGGAGAGCCGGCGCAGCGGGCGTCTGGTGTAAATTATCGGTCTGGGCACGAGCGCCGCCAGCTCCCCCGCCCAGCGTGCTGCCGGGGACAGCGGGTCCTGCCAGCAGAGAGCCTGGCACGGGGCTCGGGCCGCCTGGATCGGCGGCAGAGCCGAGAGGAAACGGCGCGCGAGGTTCCAAGCGGCCAAGAAAATAAAAACATCTGCGAGATTCCTGTGTGGGGTTTGTGGCGCGGCCTGCCAGCCCTCTTCCGCGCAGCTCCTCGCCTCTGCGCTGGCGCCGGCCTTGGCCTCGCCTTGTGACCTCTCTGACCGATTCTGTCTGCCTCGGGGGGCAGGAGGAGGAGGTGGTCGGGTTCCAGCCCTTGCTGTCGGCACGTGGAAGGACAGGGAGAGTGGTCTTTTACTCAGTTTCCCTTATTTCTCTGGAGAAGGAGAGTGTTGGTGGCATTGCCCTCCGTGGACGTGCTCCAGCAGCGCCCGCCTCGCTCGCCGGCCCTGCTGCGGGCAGAAGGGTCCCCTCCATCCTCCCCAGGTGCTGCTGCTGGGCTGCACGTCTTGCCTTCTGCCGAGTTACATCTACTAGAACCTGGAAAGATCCAGAAGTTGTGTGGTCTCGGAGATGCTGGAGGGGAGAGGAAGCCCCCAAGGTAGCACCCGAGTTGTCCCAGCCCGGCTGCCCCAGTTGCCTCTGCCTTCCCCCTGACAGCAGGTCTTTGTGCACCGCTTCCCGGAGTACAGAGAGTCCCCTCCACCTTGGAGCATCTCCCGGGAAGGAGGGATCCCCGGCGCTCTCTGAAGCCAAGGAGCTGGAACACACAGAGGGCCGGTAATGCCTCTAAACTTCCTGGCACGCTGAAAGAAACGCCTCTGCCCTGGGAGAGGTGCCACCGGGAGGGACAGCCCCGGGAGGAAAGGCAGCGCTCCCAAGGCGCATCCTAATGCGTCCAGGTCCAGCAGCTCCACACAGACGGCCCTTTGTCGCCGGCGGCTTGCGCCCCGGTACATCTGCGAGAGGTCCTGGCAGCCCCCGCGGCTGCTTCTGTGGGAGGCTTTGGCAGCGCTGAAAGGCCTAAGAAAGTCTTGCAAATGAACTCGAGTTGGCCGGTCCCTTCCGGAGGAACGCTGGGAGCGATGGTTACCGCTACAAAGGAGCCGGGGCGCTAACAGCCCGACACCGAGCCCAGGCGTCTTCGCTTGGCAGCGCCGAGGCCCGAAGGGCTTGGGTATTAAAAATATTTTGCTCTTCACCGCTGTTCTGCGCTGAGCGGGAGGGGAAGGGCCTTGGACGGATGGGGACGAGGAGGGGGATGTGGTTCCAGTCAGGTTTCGAGCAGGAGATGAGTTAATCCCTCCCCTTAAGGCCGCTGAGAGCGGCCTGGGTGTGCTGGGCACCGCTGCTGTCGGCAGCTCGCTGCAGCCCCCGGCTCCGCTCCCCGTGGAGGAAAGTGCCAAAACACCAGTTCTAGTGGCCACGCTCGGCTTAAAAGGGCTTCTTCAATGTCTGAGCAGCTTCAGGCCTCTCCAGCTTGTGAGGCACCCAGAGATCCCTTTCCCAAGATGCTCGACGGGACAGTTTATTTTACGGTCATCGCCTCCTCGGGAAGGTAAAGGCTCTCATTTCTCCAGCGTCCCCAGCTGGGGACGTCTGGCATAACGTTGGAAGGCTTGTCCTCATCAGAACGTCCCTTCAGAGCGGCCAAGGACACTGGTAGCTTCTCAGCATCTCCGGCCGGTTACCTGGAGGCCCCTACCCTTGGGTGATGGCAAAAAGGAGCTCGCAGGAGTCCCGGAGCTGGCTCATCGCTGCCCCGCTTTCCGGGAGGTCTGTTTTCCTCCTGCTGGTTCCTCGCTCCCAGCCCTGGCCCCTCGGCCGTGTGACTGACCCCCCCCAGGGGCCTTTTCCCCCCGACAGTCGCCCGTTCCCAGGGCAGAGCCGGAGGCTGCAGCCAGTTCCACCCCCGAGGCACCGGCTGTTCTCGGCACTACCCCGCACAGCGGCCCTGCCCTGGCTCTCCCACCACGCTCCTCCCTCCTTCGCTGGGAGAACCTTGTGTTTCCTTCGTTTTTAGCTCAAGCAGAGTCCAAAGAAGTCAAGAGTTTGTAAGTTAGTATTTAAAACAGTAGAAGGTGCTTCCAGAAGTGAATAAAGTTTGTTTTCTGGCAGCGTTCGGGAACGTGCGCGCTCTACCTTGAGAGAAGACGAAGGGGGCTCAGGGTGGTGGTTTCCTTGTTGTTCCTCTGCAGTTAGAGGCTGACAGAACCAGGCAGTGTGGTCTGTGCTTGGAACTGGAGGTCTCAATTCCCATTCTGCCCAGTAAGATCTAAAAATACCAGCGGAGTTTTCTTGGCATTTTCTTTTTAAGAAAAAACACAGCGATTTAAAGAGTACTGATCATTTTCTGCTACAACCCAAGTATGGGAGGGGAAGAGAAAAAAAAAAGGAGAAAAAGAAAGTCTCTTGGCAGCAGCCCTTTGGTGTGGGTTGTGAGTACTGGGTATTCTGGGTATGGGATTGAACGTTCTGGGCACCATCTCAGCTCTCCCATCCAGCAACGTCAGGCGGCTCCGTTAAGAGTGGGAAGATAAAAATAAAAACGAGAGTTTGATTGAAATTTTGCACTGCACTAACTTTTTGCCACACAGCATCTTACAGAGGCATTTTTCCCCTCTTCCGCGCTGACTTTTCTTTTAATGGTTGCCATGTGTGACTGCTACTTCACACCGCGTTCTTTATAAATAGAAAAAAAAAAAAACCCAACCCCAAACCCCAGAGAGAACCTGCTTTCTATCTTCCCCTCCTCTTTGTTCCTGTTTTATGTGGTTTTCAGTTTGTGGAGGGCACGTCTGAATAAGAAAGTGGGAGGGTGGGCAAGTGAAACAGCCCCAAAACACAACCCCGGTGGGTTCCTGCTGCACTGCCCTTTGTCGCTCTCGTTTAAGTTCAGACTGATGTATGTGCCACGTTCTGGACCCTTCTTTGCCTAACTACAGCGTTGATTTTTTTTTTCCCCTCTTCCTCCAGCATTTCACGCCTATGGAAAAGCAGGAAAGATGTTGGTGGAAACAAGGTAATCTGCTGCTTATTTAAAGCTTGACCAGTTTGGTTTTCTTTAGTGAAAAATACCGCTGCGTGGCCTCGCTGCGCTCTCATTTCTTACCCTCCCACCTTCTCTGCTCCCAGAAGTCCTTCCTTGCCACCTCGAATTTGAACAAGAGCCCGAGCGAGATCCCCTGAGTGCGGCTCGCAGGTGTTGCCTTCAGCATATCCCCCAGTTCCTGAGACGGGAGCGTTTTCCCAGACAGTGGGAGCACAGAAGTCTGGGACTGAACTCATCTCCCGCTCCGCTGCTGTGAAATCACGGGCGTGTTGCTTGTGGCCCTTTTCCAGGGGTGAAATCCCTGCCAAAATCCCCGTGGGTTGGTGGGAAGGACAGCTCTTGGTACCTTGGATCCACCCTTTCACTGCTCTGGTCCTTCCTGCTCCTTCCTCTGGGAGATGCCACCTTCCTTCCAGACCCTGGTTCCTCAGATGGAGGAGGGAACTGCACCACAGGTCCTGGTGGGCGAGGGGACAGCGTCACTGCCTTTTCCGGCAGAGCTTCTTTGGTGGAGGCGTCTTGAGCCCAGGCCAACCAGTGGTGCTGGCTCCTTCCCTCTTCCCAGCTGCAGACTGCTGCACGGCACTAAAAATACACCGAATATTTCTCAGATGTTCCTCGTCCATGCAGGCAATTGCTGTAATTGCCACGGGGATGTTGTATAATTGGAACTGGGAGGGAAAGTGGCCCGTGCAATCACGATGGGGAGGAGAAGCAGTTCGTAGGACAATCTTCTCATTAAAGTGTGGTCCGTTTTTGTGGAAAGAAGTTTTGAGGGCCGGTTTGGTACCAAGACTTCTGTGGTGGGGCCCCTGCTGCGGGGCGTGGGGCTGTGAGAGCCTCCTGCTGATTCTTTTAAATGTTTTGGGGTTTGTTTTGGGTTGGTTTTTTTTCCCCAAGAAATGAAGGAGTTCTGGCCACCTCCAAGCTTTGGTTTTTTTTCCCCCGTGGCTCCCAACAGCCGTTAAACCCAGGCAGGGGGTGTTACCAGAGCTCCATCTCCAGCCAAGCCCTTAGGTGTGGACGGAGCTTCTCTGGTGGTTGTTTTACTGGTGCCCTGCCCTTCACCAGCCCGAGGATGGGAGCCTGGTCCTGCCCCCAGCAGCGGTTCTCGGCCCGCGTGTACGGCTGCCAGAGCCAGCTCCCAGCCCACCGCGTCCCTCGAGAAACAAAACCTCCCTTACTGCTGCTGCCAAGTGGGTTTTTTAGTGTGGGTTCAGCAAAATTTGGGGCTCGTCTCCACCGTGACAGGCTGGGAGGTTGTGTTAGAGGGTGGGTGTAGGCTGAGGCAGGGCAGGCTGGGGTTGCTCTGCCGCCGAACACCAGCGAGCGACCGTGCCAGAGATGAAGTCACTTCAAATGTCCCTTTCAAGCTGTTTCTGTTTAACTCTTCTGGGTGTTCCTCAGTGAACTGGGGGTGCAGTGGGATCCTAACCAGTCTTCAGCTGTTGTGCACAGGGTGTAGCTTGTCGGTGCTAAACCTTTGTGCTAATCCCTCACCAGCAGCTGCAGCGCCTGTGGGACGTCTCGCTCCACGCCGGGCACGTCGCGGTGTTGTTGCCGCTCGCGGTGTTTTCACCGCTCCCGTGTCAGCAGCGCAGGCCCCGTCACCCCCTCTAAGGCAGCCTCAGCGTTAGCAAAGCCTCGTCTGAACGTGGCTACCAAGACACCTCTGCCCGGGAGCGGGAGCTGCGTTCCAAGGTTCCCGGTCCAGCCTCTCCCTAACCCGTGTGCGTTGTGTCGTTTTCCCAGCATGATCGGGCTGATGCTGGGGACCTGCATCGCTTTCTACGTCGTCATCGGTGACTTGGGGTCCAACTTCTTTGCCCGGCTGCTTGGATTTCAGGTAAGGAGATCCTCCCCGGGTCAGGGCTCCGATGCAGACCGCGGGCCCGGTTCTTCTCGCGGCCAAGGGCGTCCCACCGTAGACACGTGCTCGGCAGCCCAGGCAGGGTCATCTCCTGGTGAGCTTTAATGTGCACAGAGCATTTGGCTCTAAGAAGTCCTGGAAGCCCAGACATATGGCGAGCAATCAGCTGTGTAAAACCTTCAACGAGGCGCTTCCAACAAAGGAATTCTTTTTAACTCGGTCTCTGTTAATTCTGGAGCAGATTCCTGATGCTTCCTGTCTTCATTCCTGCCCCGGCGGGTAGCGACAGGCAGTTCCTCTCTCTGAGCTCTCACCCCCTTGCAGCCAAAGTTCAAGAGGGACTTTTGTCCCGTCCCTTGCCCTTTTGGTGGCCAAAATTACTGTGCGCCTGCCTCCTCTTTAAGATAAGACGTGATGAGCCCGGTGTTGGCTCAGGATGGCGGCGGAGAGAGCTGCTCCTCGTGGGCAGGGGGCTGTTGCCACTCTTCCCAGAGAGGTGATGTGAGGAAGCAGCGTGGCCGTGTGGAAGGGTTTTTGGCGGGGCTGTTATCTGCTCCTCCTGATGCCGCTAAGCTCCGACTAAGGGACCGTGAAGTTAAAAAGATGCGTTGTGGCTGCAGCCAAATGAGGTATTAAATATTGCCGAGCGTTTCGGAGTGTTCTGCTATAATAAATACCAGTGTGAGGGTTTGATTAATTCTCTGGATCCGAATTTTCAAGACTTCCATCGCTTGTCTCCCAAGTAAGTTTGGTCTTTTATTTAATTGCATGGAAATAGCTAAATAGCTCGTGCTGGATTAGCATTTGAACACCCCCTCCCCAAATACTTCCACTTCAGGATGGACCTGTCACACTGTGCAGAGCAACAGTGGCACCCAGTGACTGCAGAAGCTAATCACAGACCCAGCCAAAGAAATGACAGGTTTTCAGCATCAGGTCTTTAAATACAAACAGAAGCAGGATTTCACCTTTGGAATCTGTCTGAGCTTTGTGTCGTTTATCGCTCTGGAAAAACGAAGCACACCAGGGAGTTACTGCTTGGGTGGGATGTTTTGGAGTACCCTCCGCGCTCCGGTTCTCGATGCAGGTCCTTTTTTTTTTTTGCCAGGTGTCGGGCAGTTTCCGCATAGTCCTGCTCTTTGCCGTCTCCCTGTGCATTGTGCTTCCCCTCAGCCTGCAGAGGAACATGATGGCCTCCATCCAGTCCTTCAGCGCCATGGCTCTCATCTTCTACACCGTCTTCATGTTCGTGGTGAGCGTCCGCGCTGGGAATGCCCTTTTCCCGGTGTTTGAACACGGCTGTTACTCCAGGCACGGGCCTCGAGTTGAAAAAACGGCCTTCCTGCTTAATTAGTGTCAGGCGTAACGAGCAGGGTGGGTGCTCGTGCTCTGGGGTGGGGAGGCACCAGCTGTAGCAACCGGCCAGCGGGTCCTTAAGCTCTGAACGCACGCCGGGGACCACGGCAGCACAAATAGCAGTGAACCACAAATCGAGCTGTGGTTTCTTCTGCTTGTTGGTGTCTTATAATTTAGGGCTCTGAACTTTGACTCAAAGGCTGGTGGGAGATGTGGGGAAGGGTGCCTGGAAGCAGAAAGGCTTTCATCATGCGTTGCTGTTTGGCCGTGAAAACCTCAATGCTTCTAATCCGTGGGGAGAAGGCGGCTCTCGCTCCCAGCTCTGGCGTGTTCTTCGCATGGTTCTCTGCAGCTGGTGGTTTTTTCAGGCCACGAGGAGCTTTGCTTGTTCCACACCAGCACTCCTGTTTCTCGAGCGCTGAAAGCTCTGTAAAGCCTCAAGTCAAGTACACAGCATATACTCGTTCTTCGGTGTATCTAGAGAAGTTTTTCTGCACTGAGGTGGCTGGTTCTGGACCATTTATCGAACCGTAGAATCATTAAGGTTGGAAAAGACCTTTAAGGCCACTAAACCATGCCCTGAAGTGCCATGTTTACGTGTTTCTCGTACACCTTGACTCCAGCACCTCCCTGGGCAGCCTGTTCGGGTTCAGCAGGGCAAGCTGAGTGCTGCTTGGCTTGGCCAAGCCCTGCCTTGTAGCACCGTCTGCTGAGAGCTGGGCACTTCGGCTTTCTCCTCATGGATGCTTGCGTGGTTACCTCGTGGTGCCCCAGCCCTGTCTCTCCCAAATGTCAGGGCTGGAAGAGCTGAATCAAAAGGAAGAAAAGGGAGGTGTGGAAATTCTTTCCACTACACTGTTTTCTGGGTAGGTGGTGCTGGGTCACACCTCTGTGAGGAGGCTGGGAACTGCACGGGAGTGCTCTGTGAAACTGCCGTGTTCCAGGAGCTGTGCCTTTAAGAACCCCACAACCTTTCACGAGAGTTGGCTGTGCTAAAACGTAATCTCTGGGGGTTAGAAAGCCCCCATTCAGGCAATGTTATAAACAGGCATTCAGACAGATTTACCTTCTGTTTCCTGTGCAACCCAATGCCTGCCAGTTGCCCTGTCAATGGCAGAAGAGCTCCCCGGCCTCGCTGGGTGCCTCTCTCCCCCCGTTCTCCTGAAGTTCCCCCTCGCTTGTGGTGAGCTGGTGGTGTTAAGTGGCTCTGGAGTAGCAGTGTGCAGGTGGGGGTCCTGCTTTAGGAACCCTTGTCTCTCTCTGCTGAACAGGATTCTCCAAGGCAAATGTCACTCACCGTTTGGATTTGAAAAGGTGTTTAAAGGAGCGCAGAAGAAATAACTGGGAGTGATAATTCTCAGAGGAGATTGTCCCACCCCGCTGCGGGCTCTGGTGGCTGATGGCATCAAACAGGGTGTTGGGGGGGGGGAAAGTCCTCCATCTTCTAAAATACACCCCAGCATCCTGGATGGCAAGGGGCCCTTTGGGGGTTACTGGGAGCTTTAGTAGAGTGGGTGGGTGGAGAGCTGGGGGGTTGGACTGATGGAGGTCGGGCAGCAGCAGGCAGCGTAAGCTGTCCCTCACGGAGCTGCCTTTTGCCCCAGCGCCGGTGTTACCGCTGCCGCAAAGTCGTTTGGGGCTGGATCTTAACCCCTGTCCTTTCTCTTGGCTACAGGTTGTGCTGTCGTCCTTCAAGCACGGGCTCTTCAGCGGGCAGTGGCTGCAGCGAGTGAGCTACACGCGCTGGGAGGGCATTTTTCGCTGCATCCCCATCTTTGGCATGTCTTTTGCCTGCCAGTCGTAAGTACCTGCTGTTCCCCCCTCCGGCAGCTGTGGCTCGCGAGGAGATTTTTGTGAGGGCAGAGGGTCACGGGGATCTGCCAGGGATAGATACCATCTGGTTTCCTATTTTATTTTGATCAAAATATTTCACAGCCCGCTGAAGTACAGCGCCTTGTTCAGTTGTGACCCTTTTGTTACCTAGATGGGGGAGGGAGTTATATTTCACTTGGGAGTTACTGTGCTTGAGCCACACGAGATGATTTGGGCCAAACGGATCCTCAGCGTACGGTACGATGCTGCTGGTGCAGCTGCAGCAGTGATGAGTTTCCCCCGGTTCTGGAAGCGAAGGATTTAGTACCGGGAAAGGCAGCGGGGCTGTGGCACCTCATGGCTGCAGGGCCCCCTGCGGGGTAGTGTGTGCTGGCAGCTGCTCTCTGCCTCCCTGAACTTCTCCGAGAGCACTCAGAAGATCACACAGTCCTTGGCTTTGGAGAGTCAGAATCACTGAATCATTCTGGTTGGCAAAGCCCTTTCAGATCACGGAGTCCACCCGTTCCCCCAGCACTGCCAGGGCACCACTGACCCCTGGCCCTCAGCACCACAGCTCCACAGCTTGGAAACCC
>WUAM01000161.1:1014972-1033013 GCA_024336885.1 Actenoides hombroni
GCTGAAGGATCTGGGGCTGTTTAGCCTTGAGAAAAGAAGGCTGAGGGGAGACCTTATTGCCCTCTACAACTACCTGACGGGAAGCTGTAGTGAGGCGGGAGTTGGTCTGTTCTTCCTGGTGACAAGTGACAGAACAAGAGGAAATGGCCTGAAGTTGACACAGGGGAGGTTCCGGCTGGATATTAGGAAGTCTTTCTTTACAGAAAGTGTTGTCAGGCATTGGAATGTCCTGGCCAAGGAAGTGGTGGAGTCACCATCCCTGGAGGTGTTTAAGAGGCAGTTAGACATTGTGCTTAAGGACATGGTTTAGTGGTTTTTGATAGGCCTAGGAATAAGGTTGGACTTGATGATCTTGAAGGTCTCTTCCAGCCAAAACTATTCTATTATTCTGTTCATCAAAGTCCCTGGCATCAATTATTCTTTCAGTTATATCTCACAAATATAATTTTCCTATTTTAAGCTGTTTTTCAACAATACTAGCATCACTTCAGAGAAAACCTGCCATTTCCCCATCTGAAATACAGGATTGAATTAATCAGTGTGTTCTTGATGGTGGCAAGTCTGCCTAGTCTTCAAAAATGCAACTTTTTACAAAGATCTGGAGTTTTCAATATGTTTTTTAACTTGATCTGAACTTACTAATTATCATTTTGAGAAGCACAAGTTAGTGTAACACCTCTCTTAATACAGTCATGTTCTTATGTTTTTTAATTACATTTATAGCTTTGCTGTCCTAAGAGCATTAATATGTACAATTGAACGCTTTGGAGTAAGAGGTTGGAGATCAGTCACCAAAATCCATTGTCAGTCCAGGCAGTACTCAGCCAATAATGAGATGCAGGCAAGCACCTAAGTATCTCAATCATGTTTTTAATGTACAGATTGATATAGAATATAAAGTGCAGTGAAAGCTACATCCTGCACTGACACAGGGCAATCAGTCATTAAATAGAAGAGGAAAGAATTTTACTGACTGAAGGAATGTTCTACTAGTTATATATAGGCAGCAGCCCCTTGGCTAACCAAGCAGTATGCACATATTGAAGGAGAGGAAAAAAATCTGGTTTTCATTAAGAAGCATGGACTGATTATCTCTTGCAGAAGCATGGATTAATGTGACTTTTAGAGGAAAAGAGTAGTTCTCGAAGGATTGAAAGAGAAGTGAGCTAACAATCCAGCAAAAGGTAGGAAGAGAAGCAAGCAGAGATGTAATCATACCTGAAGATGTGCTGTCAAGGTGTTTCCCTTGTGGAAGCCAAAAGAAGCTGTAATGGGCAAGATTTCAGGTGCAGGCTACTGAACAGACACAATATCCAAGACAACAGGGGAAGACCCAAGCCCCAAATGATAACTTCTCAAAACAGACATAGTATTACATGAATAAGGGAGAAAGACTTCTTAATAACCTTGCCTTAAGAACACTAGGCAAAGTTTTCTTTGACTTCTGCATGTATATCTCTTCTTTTAATGATTTGTAACAGTGCTGGTTTGGGATGTTGTGAACAAATGTTTGTATTTGCATTCTAGTAACTGAGCTCGAGTGCGATTTAATGTAACTGGAAGAGCACAACATTGCTCACCTAAAAAAAACCCTGTATGCTGGGTTGCCTCAATAAAACCCTGCCTCCTTTATACATACTCCTATACTCAAAGGGTAACAGAACAGGCTACATTTCAGTCACACCAGTTCGCACCACAGACATCAGGAGAGAGTCATAGTTAAATGTGAGGCTTGCAGGGAAAATGTCAGTATCATTACTGGTTTCGACTAACATTAAAAGCTGAAAGAATCTTTGAAAAAATAGAACAAAGCCACATGCTTCACAAGCTGCTCAGTAACTAGTGAAAATTACATAGGAGATAAGGCATTTCATGAACCAGTAAGCCTACAATATCATCTTCCAATGCAACAGGCTCTTTCCAAGAGCTTTACAGTGCATTGCTCTTGCTTCCCCCCTGGGTTTTTCTCCTTTTTGAACAGTGGAATGATATGAATTCCAAATGCAGGATATTTTGTAAAGGGAGGAGAGATGATGTTTCATTCGAAACCAAAATGGGAAAATGACTGTATTTAGCTGACACTTAAGCTTCTTATTTATTTGTATTATGAGAGTCCATAATCTGGAATTGCTCTTCCATGTTCTTACTTTGTCTTTGCCTCTGTATGTCCCTGAAAGTGGAAGCTTTAGTGTAGGTCTCTGATGCTTAGAAACAGAAAGTAAGGTATTTTGCTTTAACATCTCTATGTTCCACAACCATTTATAAAAACAAAGTAATCCTTATTTAAGTTAATGTTTTGTCTTCAGATGTATATTGGTTATTATATTTTTAATTAAAACAATGTTATGACAACATTGCTTGCAAGATCCTGCCAAGATTATATTTGCCTGTCATAATAGCACAGTCAAAAAACACAATAACGGCCTTTGTGCTGAAGAAAAACTAGCCTAGGTGAACAAGCCAAGTTAAGAGACAAATGGATGCAAAGACAGACAAAATTCCTTGCTTAAATCCACACAGCTTATCTGTGACAGTTGCTGCAGAAAACCTGGATCTTACTGAAGCAAAACTGTCAGATCTAACAGTCTATCAAGCTTTGAAAAAGTTTGGTCACACATCTGAAATCCACAGTTAATATCACCCAAATTTCACAAATCAAAACCCTGCACAAAATGTATCTAGGGCAAAATTAAACCCATGAAACAACCCATGCTCATCTTTTGTTTTGTTTTGTTTTATTAAACTGTTTCTCCATTCCCCACTGGTTCCCTTCAGCCTAGCGATATTTGTCCCCACAATCTTGAAAAACTGTAATATTCTGTACAGAAATGAGCTTACAGACAGAATCCTCTGTAAATCAGATGGCTCTCTATAAGCAGACTGTCCCTCAGGGACACAGTCAGTGTTGAAGAGTAAGCATCATGCATCGTATAACACCCAAGTATTGGTTGATGCCTCAAATCAGGAGGAAGGCACCATGGCACACTCTGTCTAACGGCTAATAAGAAACTTGAGCAAATCCATGTGGGTAGGGAACATGCGTCACTCTTCATAAACATAGAAAAATTAACCAAGACAAATGCTAGATATCACATATATCATCTGAAACATCCAATTTGAGGTAGAAATCCCTACACAGTGTTTAGAACATGGCACATATGGCTGAGTACTTTATGTGAACAAAGCAGATAATGAAATAAAAAAAGGTTTAAAAAAATTGTTTCCTCACTTAATTTTGAAAGCTATGCAATGGGGATAGAGCAAAGATGCATTTCACCAAAAAGTGAAAAGGTAACATCTTTGACCGAATGTGTGGCTAGCACATCTTTGAAGATGGAAATATTGATAGGATGAAGCTGCCATCAATAATAGAAGAGCTTGCTCCATTCTTTACACTTTATGAACTGGAAAATACAATAAACTGCATTCCTGAATGCTTATTACGTGAAGAACTCCAGTCTCCTGGTGGAAAGCAGTCATTGAGAAATGTAATAGAAATTCTTTCTTAAACTTCCAATATTGCTCATAGAAGAGTGGGGGGAAAGGTAAAAAAAGACATGACAGACAAGATCTATTACAAGTTTCATTTTTTAAAAAGACATTTATGCTACATAAATTGTATACTCTACTGTCTGATGCATAACACATGGGTTTAGTCTTCAAAGATCAACATGAAAAAAAAGTATTAGGTTTAATAACCAAATAATTAGGTGAATGTGCATAATTCTTTTTTTTCTTTTTATTTCTATAATGAACATATTACTATTATTGCATTTGGTGACATCCTGTTGAGGCAGGTTATCAAAGCTCTAGCCAAACTTACTGGCCGAGATTCGGAAACAAATTGGTTCTCTGTCACTTTCACTTTAGGAAGCTTTTCCAATACATTGATTTGAAGCATGTGATGACTACATTGAAAGTCATAATCTGCTCTGGTAAATTAAGAATTCCTCTTGGATGTGCGAGAACGACTTCAGCCTTCTCTGCTCTCGGTAGACTAGATAGCAGTGAAATACTGGAAATTCAAAAAGTGACCTCATTAATCAAACTAAAACCAATCTAACATATGCATATAATGGAGCATGGAAGAGGCAGAGTTCAAGAATGTTCATCCTGTCTCAATCATCTACACTTTTGTGCTGTTGCCTGTAACTGCAACTAGTACAGAAACAATCACAGGCAACCTTAAAGACTATCTGTGCCAGCAGAAATATCACATACTGGCCCAAACTCTTCTTCCTCAAACCAAGACACTCTGGAAGCTCACTCACAATTAAATATATCCCTTTCACTATGATAGGTTCTTCTGCAACATTAAAAGAAATAATATTATTCCACCACATGCCACAGGTCCCACCTTTCTGTCAGTGCCTTGCAACTGCTGCTTGGCAGCGTGTGTGCCCATCTATTCACCGGGCTTATTTGTAGGTGAACATCCCAAGCAATGCAAATAGTTTCTTGGTCTTGTTTACATACGCAGTATTTTTTGTCTTGGTGTGGAAGGAGCTGAAACAGTACATTTGTTTTTAACAGCAATGTTAAAATGTAAAAAATGTTTTAACAGCCCAATGCCATGAGACACCACCAGTCAGGCCCCAGAAAAACAACATGAGATCTCGAGCTGTTCTTGCTGAACAGAGGGGTGAGTATGTATCTTCTGAGGCTCTTGGTCCAACATAGGAAATAGTAAGGTATGACACGTAGTGCTTTCCATATGAAATGTATTGACAATTTACACTAGTTTCTTACTGTTCATTTTCTACACCAAGGACCTTTCTTGCTTGCAATACTCTAATATGTTGAGGTAGAAGGATGGAGAGAAAGCACTGGCTGCAATGGATAGTAGGTAAACAAAGGACCCTGAGTGATACCCCACAGCACAAAATTCTCTGCCCCTCCTGCCTCAAACAAGAAAAGCAAAATCCCTTCCAAATGAAAGGCATTAAATGATATTAAGGTGAATGTCATCCAGGCCCATCAGATGTCCTTTCCTTGGATAAAAGAGTGTTACTCAGCAGAGGACATTTAATTCTTACTCTAATGTTTTTTCATTAACCAAGCATACTCATTAATTATATGCGTTCCAAAATACTTGCTGGTAGTCACAATCACTCAGAGATAAGAAATATGAGAACAGAATATTAATGTGTCATAAGCAGCTCTTGCCAAAGTACATTTAAATTAATAGATCTAAGAAATAATATATTTTCTGATGAGAATCATTAAACATGAGATTGAATTTTAGCAACATCTGAAAAGGCATAACACATTGTCAGTGGTTTCAAAGCCTAAGCAGCAGTTTGAGCAGTTACTCTCTAAGGTAAAATGTATGGGGAAAAAGTCTTACAAAACACTAAACTAAGTATTTTACAAACAAGTTAAAACTACAGATAGAACTGATAAAAATTCTTGTCTTGGGATTACCAATTAAAATACATTTAAACTGAACTTAGAGAAAATGAACCAAATGAATGCATGGAAAAATATAATCCCTATGCCTAAAACAACTTATGATCTAAATACATAATAGAAAGGCAAGAAATGGATAATAGAAGTAAGCAAACAAAAACAAGTGGAAGGCAATTGTATTTGCTATCTTCTGTGGAACCCAATCATTCATTATCTAG
Organism: Actenoides hombroni; assembly: GCA_024336885.1. NCBI lineage: Eukaryota > Metazoa > Chordata > Aves > Coraciiformes > Alcedinidae > Actenoides > Actenoides hombroni. The sequence goes on from WUAM01000161.1 coordinate 1,020,600, forward strand.
CCAAACAGTTAAACCCTCTGCATTAAAATAATGCTTAATACAAAATGGAAATAGAAAGTTTAGGGGAGAGGGAGCAAAGTTAGTGGTAGTGACTTAGGTTGAATGAAAGAATGGATAAATACAGCAAAGTTTCTAGCTAGCCCCTAATACTTTGTTGTTCCTTTTAGCTGACAGCTGTAATTTGACCCCTCAAAAATGACAGGATGTACAATAAATACCAGAAAATGAACTTGGCACTTGGAACTATGCTGGATCACCTACCATCGCCTCTGTTTTACTCTATTTTCTGTTACCCACCTCCAAGTATTTCAGTGGAAGATGCAAACATTTTTACAATACAATGCAAATTGTATTGTAAAATTTACAAATAAGTGGGATAGCCCATCTTGATGAAGGTCTTATTACAACACTGATAATCACCTGACATAGTAGTTTATGTGCACCAGGCTCTGTTTTTAACAGCCACATAACTTTTTGTGTCCTTGCTCCCTGTATAAACAATTCTTCTCCAAATCCAAAATCCAAACCCAATCTCAGTACACACAATATTTGTCATCTGTGAGGAAGTTTCACAGCTCAAAAATAGCATCTTTGTGCATATAAGATTTTAAGGTTTTGAAAACTAGCATATAAAAACAAAAATAGGTTCTGTTCAGCTACAGAGTAACGAGCTACAAAATTACCTACCCTATTTACTTATCAAGATTTAGAGGGCCACAAAAGATGATGATGAGCCTTTCCTGAACAGTCACTATAAACTGAATACTTGAATTTTTCAGTATTTTGGCTACATTACTAAAAGAATATGGGGAATAATTCTGTCTGGGTTTCACTTTCCATTTTGCACTGAGGCAACTAGAGCCATGCCAATGATACACAGTGAAGAACAGAGAGAAGTTATTTTTCTCAGGAGGAATATAGGCTATTAATGTTGATACTTAACAATGGAAAATGCTATTCAAATTTGTGAATATGAACAGTCTTCTAATGGAACAAATTCTGACTAAACCTAGAAGAACTGTCATATGAGGTATTGCAGCTAGAACACAGTCAGAAATCCAATCCAGAGATCCTGGGTATCATTTTCTAGTACATTAATTAGTACGTTGATCTATCCTTCTGAACCATTAATGAGGCCCAGCTTCCTCTGCCCACACAGAGGGAGAATCTTTAATATGACTTAATCGCTAACAGAAGTGTGAGTCAGTACATTCATTATCCTTAATGTCAGTCATTTCCCAGAGCAGGAAACTAAGAGAACCATAGCGAAAAAGAGGATGCTCTGGACAGAAGAGGCCAAAGACATATTGGTCTTTTCTGCAACAGCTGATTTAGGCATGAATTGTGAAGACAATACCATTTTGCTACAATAATCTTTAGCAATCGTTTTGTGTCAGAGTTACACCTTAGGGAGACTGTAATTTTTTCCTAGACATCTGAGTTGCATTAGTAGATGTAACTCTAAGGGGTTTGGGTAATTCCTGTGAAAGGTTGAGAAAGCCCATTTTGACCAGAAAGGAAGAGAAACACAAGTGGAAACCTCACAAGTCCCTGTGGTCTGTCAAGGAAGTACATTTGTTTCATGGATCTGTTTCAAGGTTAAAAATGATTGGCAATATTCTTTCACTGCATCAGTACTGCAATGTTAAACATCTGCAATGCGGATGACATTAAAAGGGTAAGTTTGCAATGCTATTAAACACTGCTGGAGTATCAGGTCTCTGAATTCTCTTACTACTCTCTGCACTGCCCTAAATAACCATCTCTGTGCCATCTAATACCAGCACACCTTTCCTGGAGCTGGTCTTCCAACCAACACTCAGTGAACCCTTTCTCCAAAGGTTTAAACAGTTCTATGATGTTTGCTGGCATACGATAACGAATGAAACATCAGTTCTGTGAAACCTTAAAATGCTATTACACACTTAACTATCCTGAAAGGTCCACCTGAACTTAATGCTGGTGATGGTACTGTCCTTTCTGAGTAAAACATAGAAAAGTAGCAGCATGCACAGATATTATTAAGCTCTCTTCCTCCTGAATTTTCCAGGCTTGCACTGATGCTCATGCTCTATCCTTGACATGTCACTGCAATGTCAGGAAAAACTGGCATCACCAAGGACATTTGACAGTGTCACACAGATGGCATGGACTCAAATATAAATGGTGTAAACCACAGAAACCTGCTGTGCATTGCTAATCCATTAACATACGGTCTAATACGTGTTCCATGATCTTTGGCAGCTATGGCATAAATTTGTCCAAAGCTAGGTTGCTATTTATTGATTTTGAACAATTGAAAGTAATTGAATATTCATGCAACTCTACACCTTTTTCCTTTGTCTTTGCATTGCATTAGTCTGCTTCATTTATAGCAACTACGACAACGTAGAAATAAGAGGAATTTTGCCTACAAACTGATGATAAATGTTCATGATTTTATCAGATTGTCTGTCACGAGCTTTTTAGTTTTGATCTATGTAAAGATTACAACAGTTACTGCTGTCTCATCAGAATGGTATAGGATTAAAATTGATGGTAAGAAATGGCTTGAAAACTTAACAAGAATAGATAAAGGAGACACTGCTGAACTTTTAGGATAGGGCAATTTTTCAAAAAAATGTTTTACAGTTTTTCAGAATTCAGCTAACAATTCAATCCTGAGAGCAATGATAGCAGTTGTTTCTGAATTTGAACAGGAAAAAACCAGGGTCTTGTTATTACAGAGAGCAGTTAATTTTATGTACATTTTTGCATGTTTTTTACTAACTTTATCTTAGCAATTCATACTGCATTTGATTTCCAGTTTCTTCTATTTATTGCAGATATGCAATTAACTGGCCAGGAGGTAATGCAATATTTTAATACCAAATTTGGCAAAAAAAAATTAGTGATTTAAGGATGAAAAACATCACTCAAAATGTTAGTACAGTATAATTTTTTTTTTCCATAAGTTTTTCCCTATTTTCTTCTTGATTATGCTTGAAAAGTTTTGACACTTTTGAGTACATCTTATAACGTGGAAAACAGAGTTCTGCTGTTGCAAACCACTCACTGCAGGTTCATTATATTTTTGTTGTAATATCTAAATATAAAGGAGATTTGAAAATAGTTATTCTCATCTATATTTTCAGCAACAACAGTGATGAAATGCAGGTGACAGCATAGGATGGAGAGGAAAAAAAGACCAATTCTGAAGAAACAGGAAGAAGAAGGAAAAGAGAGAAATAGTGGAAAAATTGTGTAACACTGCAGTTATTCACCTTCCCTGTAACATGTTGTATTAGGTCTGACTGGCTGGAGTTGATTTTCCCCATAGCAGCCCTCCCAGTGCTGTGCTTTGCACTGAGAGCTGGAAAGGTGCTGATAACACACCCATGTTGTGGCTACTGCTGAGCAGGGCTCACCCAGCACCAAGGATGGTTTTCCAACATTCCCCCTGCAGCAGGATGGGGTCAATAAGATCTGATAAGATCTTGGGAGGGGACATGACTGGGACAGCTGACCCAAAGTGACCAAAGGTATATTTCATATCATATGACATCGGCTGAACTATAAAAGCTAGGAAAAGGAGCAGGAGGGAGGGGCATCTGCTTGTCCTCCAGAGCAACCACTACACACTGGGAGCCCTGCTTCCTGAAAAGGGCCAGACATTGCATGCTGATGTGAAGTAGAGAATAAATCTTTATTTTCTTTTGCTTCTGCACACAGCCTTGCTTTACTTTTCAGTGAACTGCCATGAGTTTCATATTATTTTCTTCCCTCTGGTCCAGCTGACAGGGTTTGGGGCGGGGGTGGGGGGGGTGGGGGGGCAGAAGTGATATTACAGCTTGGTAGGCACCTGGCATCCAACCAAGGTCAAACCACCACACATGTATGAATCTTCCTCTACCTTCTACTTCTTCCTTTAGAAGCATTATTACATGATTTGAAAGAAACTATTATTTTATAACTGCTGAGTAAGGAAATGTGAACTCTGTCTTGACTGTTGTTACAAGACATTACAAGAACTTCAGTATTCCTTGAATACTAAACGTTTACAAAAGCAACTAACCAAAGAGAGGAAGGCTATTAAGTCAAGGTTTATAAAGTTAAGAAATGCAAAGAGATACACCATTTAACTGCATAATCAATTGATATTCTTCAGCAGGAGCTCCGCTGCATTCAGCGCATGGGCTGGGCAGTGTTCTGCCAATAGACAGCTGTTCAGTATTTTAGCTATTATATCCCATTTCTGATCAATGTGCAGGTAATTCATTTTTATGTCTTATTTATCATATTTATCACATACTGCAGAAATGCTGTTCTAAAAGCAGAATTTTGTATCTTCTCAAATGTAGCACTAGGGTGTTTCACAACTCTCACGTGATCTCACTTTCACAAAGAGCATAAGGACAGAAATTAAAGACAGAAGTTTCTGTTAATTTAGGAACCCAGTCTGAAATGTCTACAGCTTGGCTTCAAACTACCTAATAAATAATCAAGTGTCATATTTTGAATATAGAAAGTACAGATCTCCTTGGCTTATCTTGTAGAGCAGAAGCATAAAAGAATTTCAGTTTAGCCCACAGCATTTAATCGTCTCACTTAGTGAGACTATGCTTCGATGAACAAATATAGTGTGATTATATAAACTGTCATGCTATGTAACTAGTACACTGTATGCCCAAAAGAAAAGCAGTCAAGATTGATATGACCTTCTGCCAAAATTGCAAGAATGACAGTGACAGCTCCAAGAGCCTCTCATGGCCACAGGTACCAGCTTCCTGCAAAATTCTGACATTGCTACTGCTCTGTGTGTCCCCCGCCCCAGCCCCAAAGTAGCCCAACCACAAAGGGCAGACATGATTGGAGATTACTCTAGTGAGTTTTTCCCAGCTTTTTCTGTTAATGTTAGTGAGAAAGCTCCATGTTTTCTTTATTTCAGTTTCAGAGAGGGTTCAGAGAGCGTAACTCATCTAGATGAATCTCTCTGAAAAAAGTATAAGCTGTTACAAATCCAAGGGATGGGGAGTTGTAGCCTGAATGTCTTGCTTTTCTAAAAGTGAGGAAAAAACATAATAAAGCTTGTAGATAGGCCTAGGGGTCCAAGTTGCAGGCTTTTCCATTTACACTTTGGTATTGCAGTAACATTATTAGTTTACACATCACTGGGAAGAAGAGGATGGTCTTAGAATTATTCTTCTCATTCTTCCAATGGAGATTTTTTAAGTTTGATGTTGCACACATGATTTGTTTTCATACTTGGTTTTACTTTGTTAAGAGTTAAGCAGCACAGCAGCTGTACAGCATTTACATTTAAGCAAACAATGTTTCTGCAAGAGTGTCCCTTAAAGGTTTGATTCTGTCCTCATAACAATGTGTTCTTGGGATTTGGCATTCACATAGATCAGAGTTTGTGTCAGAAGGAGCTGTCAACAAGATAAGGAGTAAGGTAACCAGAGAGATTCCAGCATCAGCTACGTGAATGCCATCCACCTAGGGGTTTGGATAGTCAAGATGTGAAAATTTAGGTTGGTTGTTAGCATGCATGGTGTGGCAATTGCTGTGCAGCCTCACAGACTGGGCCAGGGATACATCTTGCCCTGTAACCTGTTTTAAATTTAGATTAAAACTTTTATCCCCTGTACAGAATGAAACTTTAAGTACATAACCTCTATGTTGATAGGCTCTCAGGTTTTCTAAATTTGAAGTTCAGTTTTCCGTAATGTTTGACTATGAAAAAAAATAAATTCTTATTCCACGTGACTGTACTGCTGAAATAGGAGACTAGATTGCTGTAAGCGCAGTCGTGTGCATTAGAGATAGTGGCTACAAATTGGTTTTATGACAGTTACAGTTTGAACTATATTAATGATGCAATCAGTCTATGGCACAAAATTCGCAACACTTTGGGGACCTTAAATATAACCCAATACAAAACCAGACAAATATGACTCATTTGATTAGGCAGATGAAGTAGCAGAGGCATTTTTACTCACAGGATGAATTTTCACTTGTGTCAAAAATCAGAGAACAGCTATCGAATACATACAGGTCAAGTGATGTTACCTCAGAGTAGCACATTCACATTTTGTAACAAATACTGTACTATTACATGTTAATCATCTGCACCTGGCAGATTCTGAATTTAGAAGAAAGACCTGTCTACACTTGAACTGTGTGAATATACAGAACAGGATTTGTAGATTGAATCTAATCCAATATTCAGGCCTGGTATATTCTATAATTGCATCTCAAATAAACCAACATTTTCTTCCACCAATATTTTTATGCTACTAGCATAGAATATACCTTTAATCAAAACCAGCAGAACTGAAGCATGTTTATCGTTCTTCTTCACTGTTGTATCTGCTTCTTACATTCTCAAGTTTTAGCCTTTACATCTGATTAGAAAAGCATGTCCTTATTGAGGAATAGATTTAAAAAGCTAACCAAAGAAATAGTTTTCTTTCCATATTTATTACATGTTGAGTGTAGAAAGATTTTTTTCATTTCTAAAATCTAAGTCATCAGCCTCTGAAATTCTTTTTTTTTTTAGCTGAGGAAAGTGCTCCTTTCCCATCAGTGAGCTCAGCTGAGCCCATCAGTGACAGTGGTAGTAGCTCTGCAATAACTTATTTCAGAAGGGGAAAAAGTTGCTGCACAACAGCAGCTGCAGCCAGAGAGAAGCGTGAGAATATGTGAGAGAAACAACTCTGCAGACACCAAGGTCAGTGGAGGAGGAGGAGGAGGAGGTGCTCCAGGAGCTGGAATATTCTCCTGCAGCCTGAGGTGAAGATCATGGTGAGGCTGGCTGTGTCCCTGCAACCCATGGAAGTTAATGGTGGAGCAGATATCCACCCACGGCCTGTGGAAGAACCCATGCCAGAGCAGGTGGCCAGAGTAGGCTGTGACCCCATGGGAAGCCTGTGCTGGAGTGGGCTTCTGGCAGGACCTGTGCCCTGTTGGAGAGAGGAGACCAGGTTGGAGCAGGTTTGCTGGCAGGGCTTGTGACCCTGTGGGGGAACCACCCTGGAGCGGTCTGCTCCTGAAGGAGTGTGCCACATTGGAAGGGACCCATGCTGGAGCTGTTTGTGAAGAACTATAGCCCATGGGAAGGATTCACATTGGAGAAGTTCATGGAGGACTGTCTCCTGTGGGATAGACATCGCACTGGAAGAGTGTGAGGAGTCCTCCCCCTGAAGAGAAAGGAGCAGAAGAGACAATTCCTAATGAGTTAACCACAACCTCATTTCCCATCCCCCTGTGCCACTGGCAGGGGAGGAGGTAGAGAATTCTGGAGTGAAGTTGAACCCAGGAAGAAGGGAGGGGTTGTGGAAAGGTGCTTCAAGAATTAGCTTGTATTTAGCTAATTGGTGATTGTATCCTACTCTGATTTGGTTGGTAATGAATTAAATTAATTTTTCTCATCTGAGCCTGTTTTACCTGTGATGGCAGTTGCTGAGTGACCTCCCTGTCCTTGTCTCAACCCATGAGCCCTTCATTATATTTTCTCTCTCCTGCCCAGCTGAAGAGGGGATTGATAGAGAAGTTTTGGTGAACACTTGGTGTCCAGCCAGGGTCAGCCCACCACATATGACTGAAGTAGAAAAGAAGGAGGGACTGTCAGAAAACACACACATAACTCAAGTCATGTTAGATAACACTACATAATAGAAAGGATGAGAACTTTAAATTATCTATTGCATGTATCTATACAAACTTTATCTTGCCATCAGGCAGCATGTATGCAAGTTTTTCTTCCTCATTACAGAATTACCAATTCTTGCAACTGGCTGAAGTCACCGATGGCCATTCCAAACCACGTGTGAAAATACAAGCCTACACTGGTAAAAGGCTAACAGGCTACGCCAGTGCATTTGCAGCTACTCTGTAATTATTAAAATATTGCAAGCCCAAATTTTCTACAAAGAACAAAATCTTGCCAGTCTAGCACCTAAACCCATGAAGCTGATCTAAAAATTGTTAAGATGGGGTTGTGGTTTTAAACTGAAAGAAGGTAGATTTAGATACAAGAAAGGAAGTCTTTACTGTGAGGGTGGTGAGACCCTGGAACAGGTTGCCCAAAGAAGATGTGGATACCCCATCCCTAGAAGTGTTGAAGGCCAGGCTGGATGGGGCTTTGAGCAACCCGGTCTAGTGGAAGGTGTCTCTGCTCATGTCAGGGGGCTGGATCTAGGTGATCTTTATGGTCCCTTCCAACCCAAACCATTTGATGATTCTATGATACAATTCTATGAAAACAGTGGAAGTGTGGATACCTTTCCACTGCATTCTTGGCTTTGAGTCAGCTGCAGAGGGAACAATAACTCTGCAGAGGCTGCAGTCAAGTGACATGAACAGCTGCTAATTTAAGAAAGAAACCCACTAATATCTGAAGGGTTGCAGTAGAGGTTTGACACTTTGAAACTTTAACAAGAACTGTGAATGACTTTTATTCCCTGTTCAGCACACCACCACCACAAATCCCAGCTTACTGCTGCTGATGTCACTAGACAATTTCTCCAGCAGATGATTTCTTTTTGGCAAGAAAAAACTATTTTGTGCATAGTGTTGCATTTTGAGGCATCATTTTATAGCTGTCAGGAGAGTAATCAGATTAGAGGGAATTGAAGATCTGCAGATATTTCTGGTGACATTATGCAGATCCAAAGACTGTACTGTGTAATATTTAGTTTTTTAAAAAACATACCACAGGCTCCAAGAAATGCTTATCCTCTGTATACAGTACATCACTCAAAAGACATTTAGTATAATAATTAAGTTCCAGAAACAAATACGAGACTGATCAGTACCTCTACTTGCTAAAGAAAAGTTTAAATCTTAACCTCTTGATTTCATCTTCTCAAATAGCGATGCTAGGACTTCTTGCCTGATCTTAAAAAACTTTGCAGCAGACTTACATGCACATGAGCAAGTAATAGAGGTTTGAGAGAATAACATTATAGAAAATAAGAGCAGTATGGGTCACTCATTACCAAGATAATACTAAAAAGATTATTTATTTGTTATGAGACACAGGGCAAAAGAAATAATAATAAAAAAAGTCTGCTTCTTTGTAAAAGATCACCTTGTGACTTTCTCCCACACATCCCTTTTCCTCAGCAGTCCTAGTTGCCATATTCCTGCCTTCAGCAAGCTTGGGGTTAGTCAGAAAACCCCCCAGTGGAGGCTACTGTGCAGGTGCTTAAATGCATGAGAACTCTGTGACACTTTTAAGCATTAGAAAAGGATAAATATGTATGTATATACACACACATATGAAGATGTTTTACATTACCTTTGTTATCACGTTACCTCCATTGTGTTATATTGCCACTGCATGCCAATATTCATTAACAGAGACTGACAAAGAAAGATTTTAGTGAGATTTATGAAGTTCTGGTTGGAACAAAGCCCTCTACCCCCTGTGCAGGAGCTGCTTCCCCCTAAAAAGATAAAGGAATGTACGGTAGAAGGGGAATACCCCTTGAAAAAAAGAATGCAGCTCCACTAGAGCCCATGGAGTTGCCAGATGCACAGTCAGCCACAAAATGTTGGTATTAGTGAAAAAGTCAGGCTGAAGGAGTTGGAGGCTGGAGTTGGTGTGCTGTTCTCTCTGCTGGATGTTTCATCCTGCAAAAAGTTGTTGCTCTATTGGATCCTAGAGTTGGAACTTGGTGCTGTATTGTCAGGGCATTAAGTTACATTGGAAGTCATGGATTTTTCCATTGGCTTGGCTTTCTGCAGGATATCTTGGTTTTCACTGTGCATCTCAAATATAGCCAGCCATGGGTTAAGTGAGAGGTGGAAGCAAGTTGGATTAGGAGAAGGACCAACCACTGTGTGAAGGGAAGGTTGCTGTTCTCTGAAAAGATGATCCTGTGGGAAACATCCTATCAGCCAAAGTGAATTGCATTTGGCTTTTGGGTGAGATGTACAATTATGGCCCTACCCACCTATCCCTAGCAAATCCTTATCTAGCAGGGTTAAAGAGGGAGCTTCAGCAAGCCAGACATGGCTTTACACAGAACATGTGAGCAAAGGACTTGTCCAGAAACTGCTGTATGCAGCTGACACAGAATGACTGATTCATGTCACCTCACCTGCTATAGTGGAAAAGCAGAGAGGGATCTGGTGAGACTCATATGGTCATGGTGAAGGCTCTCCCACTGCATAGACGTAGGTGCTTGAAAAAAGCACATCTCTATGCCATTTATTTCTGCTGTTTCTGCAAAACTGAAATGTGGATGAACCTTATGCACCAAATGTATCTGGTGCTGCAGGCTTTTTACCAAGTGTACCTTCTTGCTTAGGCTACTGTGAACTTCTGATTCAGAAGTGAAGCACCAGGCTTCCACCAGTACCCAAGAGATGGATTTCAGATTCTAAAAAGATCATACTTGGGATTTACAGGTGTACAAACTATAATTTCTCCATTTTCCCTGAGAAATCACCCCCTGTGATTTGTTAAGCCAGTATTTCTGCATCATTATTCTACCTGGGACCACAGATCTTGGCCCAAGGATCTGGGCCATCTCCTGATGAGTATTGTGTCATTGCAATCCCCTCTTCCTCATCAGTTTAAGGGACCGAGGTGGGTCAGGTAACAGAATACCACCTGAAGGCTGCAGTTATCCCTATGTAATTGAATCAGGAAAAAATGTTCCTTCCTTTCCCCAACCTTACCAGGGTGGCTTAGTGTCCACTTGCACCTCGAACAGCAAAATCTGCTATTTACAATAGCAGATCTGTAATTTACAAAAATCTGTAATTTACAAAATAACCCGTAGAGCAAGGGTGTAAGAGCAATTGCTCATGATGTGCAGCCACTTGGCAAAGACAGAGTTTTCCAAAGTTTTTTTATTATTGCCCTCTGGGTACTCTGACATAGCAGGATGTAGCAAGATAATTAAACCGAGCAGATTGCCAAAATACCTGCTAATTAACTTTATTTAACTTCCTCTAGTATCAGTCTATGAGCAGGATACAGTTTCAAATAATTAGGCATATGAGACCTTTAAAACTTCATTAACTGTTTCATTTTATAACTGCTCTGAGTTAGCTGAATGATTTTTGAACCCCGTGGATTTGTTTGTATTTTGTTAGGGTCAATGCTAGTGAAGAGGTGCTCTGTGGCTTCCTTTCTGTAGGCAGGAGGAATCTCATATTGACATCACATTCCTAGCTCAGTTTAAAAGGAGGGATGCTGAGCTTTACAGAGCTACAGCACAGAATAGTTCTGAATAGTAGAAATGTAAACCAAGAAGTTGAGCAGATTTCAGTCAACTCAGGGAATGCAAGCTGATCTATGTAGAAGTACAGACAAACAAACAATAAAAAACATTTTCATACAAAATTAGGAAAGGAGCATGGCCAGCAATACTTCCTCTCTGCTAATCATTGAACAATCTGCCTATTAATGATACTGCTGATTCTGCCAAGAACTGTCCCCTGATTCCACAGAAATCAAGGAAATTATTTCCTTGATTATAAAATGGCTTTTACAGATTGCTACACAGGTTTGACTATTATCTTTGCTGAGGGAATTGTGCAATTCAACAGCTGTACTGTGACTGTACAGCTGCATCATTTCTATTTCCAGAGAGAAATTACTTCCCTTCAAGATAACCTTTAATAGTATACAGAGAAAATTAAATCAGGTTTTCAGTGAGGCTATGAAAAAGTATTTCTATCAACCTCTTAAACAGAAGAAAATAATGGTGCTTCGCTGGGGACTAGTTAGTGTGAAGCATCATCAGTGGCAACTCTAACACATTTTGACTAGTGAAGGTCTGAGCAGATAACTTAATAGTAGATTTGTGCAGAAGAGCTAATCTGTGCATCTGTAACACAGTATTTCAGTGAGCAGGACAGCACAAAAGAAGAACAGTGTATGTTATTCCTAACAGCATAATCGTACTAAGAAGACAATCATACTATACTAAGAAGAAAACTTACATGTGACACTTTAGAAAACAGACAAAATAGCCATTACCTTGTAAAGGTCCTTGTAATTTTCTGCTACATGCCCCTTTTTGCACCAAGATTGAATTGCCAGATGCTCATCTTTGAAAGCCTGGGGATAGACAGAAAATTCCCCACTGATGGATACTGTACTGGTGAACAAAAGTGAGCAAACTCTAAGATACATTTAAGCACTACTAAAAATATATACATATATATATATGGAATCTACGTCAGTACATGCTGTAACTTTTGACATCTTGCATTCGTTTTGTCATGTTTTCTCCTTGTTACAACTTGTCTTGTGCTACATTAACGTTATTAAGACAGAATGACAAAGAAAGGTTTTAGTAAGATGTATGGAGTTCTTCTGGGTTGGATCCTGTTATTAGAAGGGGTGTGGTTAGTAGGTTGAGAGAGGTTCTCCTCCCCCTCTACTCTGCCCTGGTGAGGCTGCATCTGGAA
>WUAM01000161.1:1033113-1048403 GCA_024336885.1 Actenoides hombroni
CTTCTCTGGAGACATTCAAAACCCACCTGGACATGTTCCTGTGTGACCTGCTCTAGGTGATCCTGCTCTGGCAGGGGAGTTGGACTAGATCACCTTTCAAAGTCCCTTCCAACCCCTAACATTCTGTGATTCCCAAGGCAAAAGCTACCCCTGTTCTCTTCATCTGGCTCATCATCATTCTCCTCTACATCAGTTCTCTATAGCAATAATAGCCTATTTGAACACACTAACATAAGAAAATTCTGGAGCTGCACTGAGAGCTACAGCTTCTTCCTGGCCTGAGCATGACCTTATTATCACCATAAAGAGAAACCCACCAAAATAGAAGGCTAGTATATGTTTGCACATGTCCACATGTAAACACTCAGATACGACACAGTGTTACCATATGACTAAAAATAATTGTGGGCCCCCCAATTTAGATATAAACTTCACACTTTGGTGCATGTTTTTCTCTCCTGCATAACATTCCTACATCCTCTTTAAATAATAAAGGACCCTGGGGACTTTTGCAGGTTAGAAAACACTAGACTATCAGAAACCTTTCTACTAACTGATACAAATACCATCCTGCTCATATTCATGGTCTGCCGGCTTTCTCAGGCAGAAGAATAGTGCAGTTGTATTTATTAGACAAACTGGGATTTATTAGACAAACTGTGCAGAGACTGTGGCAGCAGGAGCAATAATAGGAAGTTCATATTGTACCAATTCTTCTATTCTCTGTTACTGGAGGAAACGTAGTAAGAGGCACTCTGCTTATACCACCTTGTGAATGAGGATAATCTTGTAGCTAGCAGGAAGAATTCACCCTTTTCTTAGGAGCAGGCCAGAAGTTCTGCATAAGAAAATGCTATTCTACTCTATGGGCCATATAAGGGTTGTTAGCTATGGCTGCAGAATACCATGGATTATTCAGTGCACAAGCCTTCAATGCAGCCAGGGGAGATATGCTTTCATTAGATAAAAATCTGTCTTGTCCGGGAGTAAAATGGATGCAAAGCGGGTGCTGCAAATAAACTGTCTTGCAAACATTCTGGAAAAATCACTGGAAAATGTTATTTTATTGGAAGATATATTAATCACCACCATTTGTCTTTGTCACTTGTACGTGCACATGACCATTCTGCAGAATAAACCTGCATGCCTGTGTCACGTCAGATACTGAAAGTTTCCCACGCCTGTTTGCTGTTTCCCATCTCATGTGATACAGACCTGATGCACCTTCTGTGACACCCATGGAGCTAGAGAGCAGTCTTACAAGCCTCACTGATAACTTGTATAGGTTATTTTAAACAATGTAAAAATATTCTTCATTGTAGCTTAAACATTTTTTGCAAGGCTTCAAAAACTTGCTAATTTGAATAAAATTATGTAGGCTATATTCATGATACTTTTAATAGAGCTTCCTCTCCAAAGAAATACTTAGTGGTTTATGTTCTAGTACAAGCAGCAGAGTCATATTAAACAGAGAACATGTTGTTCTTCTCTGTGATGATATACTCTGAAAATGGGTGTTAGCCTTTGTGTTTAGTGAGTGTGTGAATTCACTTGGTTTCTTTCAAACGAAGCTCAGTATGTGGAAAAAGCTTGGTGTCTTTTCTTGGAAACGGGCTAAATTGCAATAGCAACCTGTACTCAGCCTTGCACCATGGTGCCAGATGCTAAACAAACAGAAATACTCTGTAGCAAAACATGAGCAAGAAGGCTAAAATAAACAGTTTGGCATTATAAACGATAGCACTTACTGTGCACTTGACAACTGACGAGGTAACAGCCCTGCCACCAACAGACTTGCAGAGCCCTGCCACGCTCCCTACCTGCTGTCCTGTGCCATGTGCTTACCCTGGCACATGAAGGGAAAGCATCACGCAGTGATCTGTTGTAGTCACAAAGAGCAATCAAGCTGGTCAGCAAGGCTTCTCCAAGCAGATTTTGGCAGAACTTGCCGTATCAATTAAGACTTTTTCTGCAGAAAAGTGACTTTTGGCAAAACTTTCTGCAAATAACAACAAAGAAATTGCAAATTGTGTTTCATTGACTGAAAGTGCATTTGTTTGATAAAACAAGACGTTATATCAAAACAAATTTCATTACATTCTTACATTGATTCATGACATGTAAAACTGTATGACATGGTATAATTTTTTAAAGATGTTTGGAACAGCAGTATGTAATATGGTTTGATATAAAATATAATAAAAGTAGCACATCAGAAGTGCAATGCTTCTTTTAAATTTTTTTGTTTAGTTAACTATTAGGTGAAAGTACGTCATATTTTTTGTGAGAAAGGTATTTTTTTTAATTGCTTTTGGCTCCATTAACAAAGAAATTGACAACGTGAAAATTTTCATGAAACAAAAACTATCTGGTTCAAATACCAATAATCCTTAAAAAGAAAACATTCATGAAGAAATATACAGAAAAGCCAAATTAAACCACTCAATATTCTGTTAAAAATATTATCCTATCTGAAAGCAAAGTAAAGCAAGTGAAATCTTGTTTTATCAAACAAACATGGGCAATCCCTGTCTGATTTCACCTGAAAAACTAGAAAAAGTTTGGTGCAAATAGGTTGGAAAAAATGAAGTTCCCAGATAATACAGTGATATGACATGTTAGTGCCTCAAAATTTTATAGTAATTGCACTAATTGATGCTTGCTTTAACAGTAAGAGTTTATTTCTAGCATTATTATTCTTGAAGAAAAATTATTCTTCCTAAAGAAAAGACAGTCGACATTTGTATACGAACATAAAAGACTTTCATGGCTGCTAGTTTGTGTGAAAATGATTATTTCTGTTAGAACATTTTTTAAAAAATCATGTCAGTGTGAAGAATGGTTTCTTCTTTATTACCCTAGGTTTTGTAACATTTCTTTTAAATGATCCCCATCATATATTAATGGATTTCCTTTTAACATGTCTGAAGCTAAAGAAAGAAGATTTCTTTTACTGCAATTCCCATCAGGATTTCAGAGGGAATGTTTTTGTTACAAGCACTTTGAATGAGTGTGTATTCTTCTAATGTACTTGACAGTTTGAACTTACCCTTTGACTGTTTCCAAAATGTTATCTTCAATGAACAAAGGAAAAAGGACACAAAAAATTAAAGCTCTGTGGGGATAAAGCAAGTCATTGCAGGTATTTCAAGTTATGAGCCATAAACCATATGAGATTACTGCAATTTTGAATGAGAACTGTGCTGTTCCTTATAAAACCACTTCCTTTACAAAAGATGATTTCTTGAACCTCTGTAGAAAACAGTATCATCCTTCCATGCTTTGTATCTGAAGCATTTTTGAACTCACAGAGTGCTGCAATTAACCAATTGCATATTAATTAATTGCATATTGTAAAGTTTGTTCAAATGGATTTATTTTTTTTTTAACAAATGGCAATTGTTGAAGGCAAAAAGCAGCCCATGCTACCAGAGAACCAGCTACTATGTGCACTCTGATACATAGCACGTTATAGGATTTTTCTTGCCGATTTTATCTGTAGCAGATGGGACACACCAACAGAAATAATGAAAAAATTATCAGGGATACGATTTAGGGATTATTTTGCAGCCTTGATTTCATGATGATAAATGTACAGAAAAGGGTGGGAAAGGATTCAGTATTGGAAAAACTGGCACTAAGCAGCAAAAAGGACAAACTTCTGGCTTGTGGCCCATGGATAAGTTTTGGTGAATGGGCTTGAGTAAAGTTAGAGAAACTCACAAGGAACATAAATAGTAGCAGCTCCTCTGTCTGTAGAAGCTAGGGTACTTCTGTCTATGAAGTGTGATAATTTTTTTCCCTTTCTACATACCCCTCTTTTGCACTCCTAGCCAAGGATGACAAACATTTACATTATCAGTTAACCAAAAGTCCAATATTCAGGTATGCGAGAAAATAGTTATGCTAATGTACAGATTAAGCCTCTCCCTTTCCCTCACCCAAGCCTCAGAGAGACCAAATCCTGGACTGTCAAATACAGGAAAATATCTTCATTCTGCTCCCGTGTGTAACAACAGAACTTCACTGGGAGTCATCAGGTTACTAGACTAGAAATTAATTGAGTCAATACATCATCTCAAACACATTTTTCAGTCAGACTAGGGGGTGAGATTTGGTCAAAAGGCATTTCTAAACTAAATCATACAAAAGCATTTTCTAGCACCATGGAGATTTAAAAGAAATGTATAATTGATAAAGAAGAAATGCACTAGCACTTTTTTTTGTCATGCCTTTTTCATGTCTCTAGCAGCTGACTAAAACATGCAAAATATGAAAATTGTGGTAACAGGATATGTGAGCTACTTTTTGGAACTGTTTCTCTTTTTCTTTTAGAGACACAAAGAAATTCAGTAAAATGAATCACTGTATGAAGTGTCACACTTCGAAAAGCCTAGGCAGAAAGGGCCATTTCTGGTATCTTATTTGACCTAGAGCAGAAATACACTAATATAATGAGCATTTCTTAAATAGTGTTAGCTTAACAAGTGGTTACAGAATTGGTCCTTCTGCAGGTCAGTCACATCATGTCCTCTCCATAGGAAGTGAGATTAAACAGAGAGCTCACAGAGTCCAACTTTAAATGCAACAGACTGATCCCTATAAGCTCCATCTCCAGGCTTTTTTCCTGTCCCCTTCCCCCTGCTCCATAAAGAACCTTTTTATAACAGGCCCTGTAACACTGTTTTAACTCTACCTCCCAAGTTCCCCCCTGCAGTTCACCAGGGAAGTCAAATTAAAAGATTAAGAAACCCAGGGAAAAATAATTTCAGCAAATCAAAGTATGCCTAGTTGGAGGGTATTGCCAGTAGCTCCCTGCTTGACAAAATGAGTGACTCTGTATGAGTAGTAGTCTGGGAGCAGGTCTGATGATTTCTGTAGTATGGCACAGAGAGAAGGTCAGTGGGACCACTCACTTTGAGATCAGCAGAATTTGAAAGAAACTGAGATTCTGAAGTACACAGACATTTGCAGGTGTAATTAATATTTTCTTAATGGCTATATCTTTTTCTTAAGCGCCCACTTCAAAGATTATAGACGGAAGTCAAGTACTTCTTTAGAAAGTATCCTTTGCAATTGCCTGGTCCTCAAATCACTCACTGCCACACAAGAGCTGTCACACAGATCAAATGCAGCAGGAAGGCAGCCACAAGTGTTTCGGTTACAATAGATTCATAAAACCTCAGGCATTCTAGATGTGTTCTGTTTCAACTCCCTTTGGGTTTACCGCTGGAATAAACAGGGATCGTAAGGTTTAGTTGCCGGAACCCAATAACCTATGCTGGACTGCTGGGTTTTTTGCACTGACTAACATGTGCAAGCAAAACTCATGAGCCCACGTATGCAACGAGGAGCAGCTTGCTCAAAATGAATAAATAAATAAAATTTAAAAATCAACAACAACCTTAGTCTCATTTGAATTATTATTTAAGTTTAAAATATGAAGACAAAACCTTCAGACAAAAAAGTCACAGTGCGCAAATGTTGTTTTAGGAGAAAGCTGAAAACAACGCCTGATTCTTCTCTTAGGAGTTAACTCCCTGGTATCACAGTTTTCTGAAGTGGACCTAAAACACTATTTGTGTTAGTATGAGCATTGTATTTGAATTTCAAATAAGAAATTCCTCTTTTTCAGTCTGAGGGGAGTATATTGATTTTAAGATAAATCCTGTCTGAGGAGAAAAGGCAGACCATTAAGCAGCACAAGGGATCGGCATAAGCATATTAATAATGCAATTATTAAAACCCAGCGAACAGGACAGAGTGAGCAAAATAATTAAGATGAGAACAAGCAGAAACTGGTATTTTGCAGCCACAATGGCTGCTGATATAATTCATGTTTGTGAAAAATACTCTAAACTGGAAACTGCAGAGGCAATTTGGATATGAGTCCTAAAAAAACTTTACAACCTGAGAAAATGATGTGGTGAGGAAGAATGCCATCAAAATATCACATTTTGTCCAATCTTGCTCTCAGTTGGGTAGGTGAAAGACAGCTGGGCTGATGGTGCCAGAAGGCAGCACCATTACGAAGAAGAAATAAGGCCAGTGACAGCTGCAATATGTTATCAAAACCTCTGAACTCTTGAGTCATAATCACACATCTGCCAACAGAGCTTCAGTTGGTGAATTGTTACTGCAGTAAACACCAGTATTAGACAGGCACGTAGCAATGTTTACACACACACAAATATTTTGCTTGAACAAAATAGAAAATGCATAATACTGCTTCCTGAATGGTTTTCATATTACTGCCAACAGTTGTAAAACAAGGCACAAGGGAAATATAAACACTTTTTCAACACCTTTCTACTCTCTGCAAGGTGATGGCTGGGACAAACTGAGGCAGTCTTCCAATAATTCTTCCTTCTTGAGGAAATCTCACAGCTTCTCCTCTTTAAAGCATAAGTAGTTGTAACTAACTGTGGCTTCCAGATGGTTTTTATTCAGCATTGTTTTTACCTGATAAAATATGATTATGCATTATACACAAGAGACACACATTGCATAGCTAGGCAAAAAAAAAGCGAGGTTAAAAATAGCACTTGAAGTTATGAGGTTATACTTGCATTACAAATAGAAGTTCATACTTTCGACAATCTACTGGAGACTATCCATAGTTTCTCTTGCCAAGGATATACCACAGAGTTATACTAGCTTTGATTTCTCTTATCACGTCTTTATACTAGTACAAATTTAATGAATATCGCTGACAAAACATACATCCTCCCTGAGAAAGAGATTTGTAGACGTTTTAAGCCACAAAACTCTCACTGTTTAGGGCAGTAGGATTACAAAATGCTCAGATTATTTTTTGTTATTTAAGAAAGTTCCAAGAAACCTCCAAGAACTCCACAGAGCTCTCTATTGCTTTTCAACTAGCCCTGAGGAGAAAATAAAATGGAAGAATAAGAATTTGGAAATAGAGGATTTTACTGTAAATTTCAATATGATTCTAATAGGCATTGGGTGGCTGGCCTGCACAGTTAGAGGCATGTCTGAAGGAAAAAACCAATACCATTTACATAAAATAGTATAGGATAAACAGCAAAATTATTTTTGTGAATAGCAACTGATGGCAACCTGGCCTTCAAATGCAAGCGGACTCTTAAATTACATCTGGTATCAGATGTATAGCTCTCTCCCTCTCTGTGTACATATAGAGATTATATATATATATTGTATACAAAAAACCTTGTAAAATACCTTATAAAATCAGATAAAGTAGACAGGCAAACTACTGGTTTAACACAAGTACTAGACAAGTGCTAGGCAAGTGATACTATTAGCCAAGTGAAATAGGTTCATGTGCTGAAGTCTTCTGAGTAGTGCTTTTCATAGCTTCCAAGGAAAAAAGGTGTTCATCAGATTTATCAGAACAGCTCAGAGGTAAAAACAAAATTGAGAATATAAAGCATGGTCTTAAACTTTCAACATCTTTCAAATACAACATGTTCAAAACTTTGGAACATGATTCATTGTCAGTATTGTGGGTAGTTGGATAAAAACTGGCAACACAGTCTCCCCCAGGCTTGAATGCACAGAAAGCAGAAAAAAGGCCTCACACTGAAGGAAGTCTCCCTTGTCACACCCACCTCATTGTTAATTTAAAGAATTTTCTCCTAGATATTTTTTCAGACAGAAATTCTTTTGTTTATTTCTGAGGAGAATCCATCTGCAAGCACAGAAGGCTCCAGCAGTTTTTCAGTGCTAGGAATGATCGTTTTTTATGCACGTAAACATCAGTAGTATAGAGACATTTTTACCATTTCATCTCTGCCATATGGTTCAGTGCCTTTGCAGAGTGTTTATGAAGACTATTGGCACTATGTTGACATCTATAAAAAAAAAAAAAAAAGAAAGAATTAATGTGAAAGTCAAGAAGTTTGTTTTGTCTGTTTAAACCAAAAGTAACAGACTACCAATTCTTTAAGTATAATTTGGAACAAAACCCACATAATGTATCACAGAAACACAAAGTAAAATTACACTAGTGCTGATTTTCACATGGATTTGATCAAATCTTAATTTCTTGGCTTTAAACAATGAAGTGTTGACTCTTCAGTGAGCTCTTTCTTCTTCTCTCAAAGAACTGAACAAGTATAGCCTGGAAGTAATTTGGTAAAGTACTTTGTAGCCAAAGTACTGGAGTTAGTAGTTCTTAGCTCTTTAAGAAATGGTTTACAGCCTTGGTTGTAGAAGTCACCAGGTTTGTATGGAAACGTTTTGTTGATCAGTGTAGTTCAGCATTGCTAAATGAACTGTGTCTGGGGTTGAACACAGAGCTGCTTCTTCCTACCAGAGAGAATCCCAAGTCCTGCACTGTTCTGCATTCTCCAGGGAGAGATTTCCCTCAGTCATTCCTCAGCTGTCTTTGCAAGGACATGCACCTGATGAGAAAAGAAACCCCAGGTCACCTATTACACTTCCGTGGGATATGGGCCAATGTAGCCAAACTAGATAAAGAGAGCAGGGGCACATGTATTTGAAACTTAGAAGACTGTGGCTGAATTTAATCTGATATCTAATAAGAAGTATAGAATTACATGAACACTATTTTTTGGACAGCGTGAAAATTAAGATGTTGTGTATAAAACTGAGGTTGTTTATCAAATATATATTAAAAAAAAAATCAAAATATCAAGTTCCATGGCTTAGCTTAGGGGAAAAAAAATTTCTCAAAAAAAGAGAAAAAGAGAAAGAGAGAGAAAAAGAGAGGAAGAGAGGAAGAGAAGAGAAGAGAAGAGAAGAGAAGAGAAGAGAAGAGAAGAGAAGAGAAGAGAAGAGAAGAGAAGAGAAGAGAAGATCCAAACATTTATTGGAGGAAGCTTTACCTTTTTTTTTTTAGTGCTCCAAACACTTTCCTGGAGGTTTTATGTAATATCTTCCACATATCTTGGTATAACTTTGCTAGGGTTGACTGAAAAACTGAAAAGACAATTCTTTTCATATATACATCAACAGCACATAACTGTGTTCTCACAGTTATAAAAATGAATCACTATTTGGTTTAGATATTTTGTAGTTACATTTCAGAAATAAATTTTGCTGGTAAATCAAGCAAAAAGATTCAAAGATGATTCTGTTAATTTTCAGACATCACATTACAGGAGGCAAGCACACAGGGTAAGGAAGCAGTCTGGACTCTATCCATGTAATGCACTCTAATTATAACTTGTGTGTCATCTTTCCAATAGACTGTGTGTTTACAAGAAAGTGTCACTGAGTTTTGAAGTATGTGAGAGCAATTGGGTTGAACGGTGTTTTTGACCTATGAGAACCTGAGAGTGTCTTTTTCTATTTATGGTTTTGCTTCTCAATATGGTGCATATCATCATTTGCTGTACAGTTCCAACATGGGTCAGTAGTCGAGTTTTCCTTGGTAGTCAGCAGAGAGAGTTGACCTCTGGAGGCCATTTTAAAGTACTTTGTTGTTTACTTATGGAGCTTAGATTCCCTAGGGAAGGCACATAAATTAGGTCATTTCCGAGCATTAAAACAACACTGCATCATTAAAATTTCAATAGTGGATATTGATCTCATAAGTAAGTGTAGATCTTGGTCAGAATTTGCTTTTAATCTTTTTCTGTCAAGGTGAGCAAGTAAGCAACAGCTTTTAAGCAGCTTTACCTGGTCAGTGTATTTCTGTTGACTGATTCATATAGAATGAATTCACTGAGAATTCATATATTCATATAGAACTGAATTCACAGAACACAGACTTGTACATGTGAAGCTACTTTATCAGCACACCCCTATTCACATAAATTACTGTGCTGCTCTTTTAAATTTATGTCTTTAAAATGTTTGCTTTTCTAACCCATTTTACCTGTTAGATTGAACCATATGAATAATGAAGTAACATACAAAGAATGGCATCCTTCACTGATTATTTTGCCCTTTGTTCTAATCCAAAGGATGCTTATTGTGGGTCATTTCCTTGAGAAGGAAAGTCAATATGATATGAGAATTTGGAAGAATCACTTGAAAGACAACCTTGCAAATACCAGAGTGGGTGCCTGAGCTGATCAAATTTTGGTTTGCCAAGTCTTGAAATTTTAAAATGAAAGACATAAAAATGCATAATTGCTTTATTAATTAATAGGAAAATTACATAGGTGATGTCTAGCCTGGTGAGCAGATGCAAAGTAAGGTAAGTACTCAGTGAAATTTTCAATCGGTGACTGAGTTCTGGGTAGGAGTCTTGGCAAAGCAGCCAGACCTCTGTGGTTGTTTGTTCCTCAGATTTATTTTTGAAAGGGTTGGTTTTTTTCACATGAATTTGATTTTATACTGTCTACCATCTTATTAACATTTTTCTGCCATTGTGCTTAATGTGATCTCAAACATTTCCATTTCCTAGACTGACAAAGAAGGGCACATGCATGTACACACACAAACATAGAGAAACCGTTCTCCATCCCCAAAATGCTAGTAAGGAAAGTAACTATGTGAAAGCAGAATTTTCAAAGTTTAGGTAGAGAATCACAGAACTGAT
Organism: Actenoides hombroni; assembly: GCA_024336885.1. Classification (NCBI taxonomy): domain Eukaryota; kingdom Metazoa; phylum Chordata; class Aves; order Coraciiformes; family Alcedinidae; genus Actenoides; species Actenoides hombroni. The sequence goes on from WUAM01000161.1 coordinate 1,043,612, forward strand.
TTGACACATCATGTTTAGATTAAGTGTTCTCTAAGATTAAAAGTGGTTTTCTTAAAATCATAATTCTCTGAGAACCATGAACTAAGCAAAAGGCAAATTGCATGTTTTCAAAGAAGCAGTATGTCAATGATAATGATGGAATTCTTACTGCTTCATGACACCTAGGAGATTGTATCTTATCTTTCCACACTGACTGCCTGCAGTACACTGACCTAGAAGGTCCTTTCTAGACTTGGATTTCTTTATATAGCTGACAAATTTATTGGAATAATTTTCAATTCTGTTCATTACTTCTAAGCATCTTTACATCATTTGTACAATGCATGTGAAGGAAAGAGTGAGAATATTAGGCATTTTAAGAAAAACCAGACCCACAGTGGCAGCTGATTATTAATTTTCAGAGAAGAAGTAAACATTGCAAGCCATTATGAGTTTGAAGTAGATAGTATCTGGGTTTATTGCTATATCTATATTGTATGGAATTAAAAAAAATTCAATGTGAAAGGCCTTGACTTTTAATAACTCATTAAGTGAATGTAGCAATGCAAGAAGCTAAACATCATTATTTCCCACTGAGATGTATTTCTTTAGCTCAGACTATTAAGAAAATTTCAGCGCTGATTAATAGGGGGATGCAGGCAAGCACCGCTCAAATCTGTTTTTCTTGTAAATTCCCTTCCAAACACTACTTCAAATCTCTAAGATTACTATTATGAAACTGCTTTTATTATGAAAGACACTAGAATGGACTAAGATAACTATCTGATTATTATTATTATTTTTTTACTTGTCACATAACAGTGTCATCAACTAAATCAGGATGCACGTTACAAATTATTGGTGAAAATGCTTCTTTTTCAAATTTCATTTCGCTATTTCTCATTACTCTCAGTAAAGGAGATACCGGAGCAGATCCACTACCCCAAGCAAACCCATTCAGGAGGGTCACTTGAGCTAATGTAAACTGCTGTAAACAACTGCTGCTTAAATGACTGACTTAATACTTGTCCACAACAAGCACAGCAACAAAACCTGTTAGAGTAAAATGTACCCACATTTATTCTAAGGGACCTAACTTCAGCCCCAATTCAACAATTTAGCCTGTGAGCCTGTAATTCAGACTAATTGCTGCTCTAAAAAGATGATTTTCATCCTACCTTCAGGCAAGAGTTGCATTTTGGCTGTGTAATGGGACCACGTATCACAGCACAAGGGGAGCCAGTCACTGAAACCAAACAGTTAATTCCAGGGACCCATACTGCACCACACACACATTTCCAGCGGTTTTACCCTATGCCCACTTCAGTCTGGTTGAGGCACTGAATATCCATCTGCTGCAGCTCATGGTGAGTGCTCTGGACCTTATCATCAACCCAGCTCAGCTTTAGCTGAAAGGCAGCCCCCAGGCTCTCTCCTGAGTGAAGAGAACTGAAGTACAGGAGCAAGGTCAGCTGGGGATAGCTTCAAAAACATATTCTTGATCAAAAATAATATGCTAATGTAGACACAGCCTAAGTGAATCCCTGGGTTTCCTTGCATTCAGCCTTTATGTGTTTTCCATGTCCTTCACTGCTGTCCTTAATAAGAATATAGGCAGGAATTATTTGGAGTAAATCTACAGAGCCTAATTTATGCAGGCTTAAATCTTTCTGAACTGCACCCATAACTTTAGGGCAAATAACCTTATCCAAAGCTATCTGGATACATTACATTCTACTAGTAGAGGGGTTGTTCTTTGAACATAATTCTTTATTCAGTTTCTTATTTCATTTAAACTCACTAGTTTGCCCTTGAAACATTTTAGCTCCTCATTGTCATTCAAGGGAACATTAGCCTTTAAAATAAATACAAAAGACCATCTATTGTGCAGGGATTTTAACAACTCTGAATGGCCCTATACTGCTAATTCAGTTCAAGTTAATGACTTCGGGGTCTGGCACAATTAAAACTAATTCTTTCTTGGTGCATGTGGGAGGAATTTAACTCAGCAAAACTGAATTGGACCTCTCAGAGCAAAATGTGGTTCTATAGTATGGATGGCATGGAAAGAAGGCAATGTTTAGTGCCTCAAAAATATGTTCAAAAGCATTCAGTGACTGTCTGCCTTTGCATTTACAGTGATAAAATAATAGACCTTTCCCCATGTTGGTTAATGGTGATTAATTGAGCAATGTCATTTTATCAAGTACTTTTGTACTGGCTTGAACCTGACAGAGCTCAGTATTGTTTAGCTTGGCTTTATCCAGAAATTGAATCATGTTCTTCAATGAAAATGAATAGAATCAAGAGGTGGCCAAAAGAAGACACATTTACTGTGGGGTACTTCTTAGACTATTGATGTTAATTCTAATAATTTTTGTGAATAAAGAAGTTTTTGAAACTTTTATTCATTCTTTGCAGAGTTTGAGATGAGAAAGAATGTTTCTAACACAAGTTTTAGAGCCTAGTTTGACATTTAATTGATTGGCATTGCTCTCAAAGTAAAATTTGACTCATTACCTAAAACTATTTGAGATCCTGTCAAGTAATCAACTACAGTATTGTGATTATTTCCACAATGCCTTGTATTTCTGTGCATTCTGTGTCTCTATAGCCTCAATGTTAAAGGGGAATGCAAGCATAAGGGTGCTTACTCTTGAAATAAAAATGTCTGATGAACTAACCATTGGATCAGAGATGGTCCTGACTCCTTGGTGTGAACTGCTTCATAGGTAACCCACAGGCAATGCACAGTTTAACTTCTATCTCAGCCAGTCACTGATGTGGGAGCAGGTGGGTTCTTCAAATTGAAGGGATCTTGCTCTGAACACACGTGGATTTAATCTGATCATGATGGTTTTAAGTAGTGTGAAGAATCTTCAGTGTGGTCATCAGTATGGCTGTTGTTACTCCTGTTATCTCAGCTTCTCATGCCTCTAGCACTGCAGCTTGTAGACTAATTTCATCTGCTGCTGTTACAAGTCTTACTCCTGACAGTTCATACATGTCTGCATTGCACCAAATAATTAATATCTCTGAAGTGTTTAATATCATTATAGGATCAAATATTTTAAGCAGCTTCTCATGTCTTTTCAGAGTTCCTGCTGCTTTTTCCTCAAATTTAATGTTGTCTTTGAAATCATAATCAATGATGCTTCCTTTACAACATGAACATAATCTCCTTTCAGTAATGAGTGATTTGAAAATCTTTATCCCACAGAAGCAGTGTATCAATGTTATTTATATGAGTAGAAGAAATCCCTGCAGAAATAGATATTTTCAGAAATATTACCCTAAAATTAGAATTTTCTCAGGAAATGATATCTCATTACACTATGTCGTTCTTGATCAATATGTCCTGACATTGAGCATAAAGATGGCAGCTCAAGTATTAGAATCAGTCACTACAAATCTATCAGCTTGAAAACATCATCCCTATCTAGTATTATTCAGGCTTATTTGCAGAAAATGTGGAAACCATGATAAACCAAATTTGGCATTTTATTCTCTTTCCAAGCAAGCTGATGGAAAATGTTCCCTTTCAATTCAATACCGCAAAATCAAATCACTTTTCTTTTTTTTGCCACACCAATGGCTTATTTATACAGGTAATATGTCCTTTGTAGAACTTACCAAAAAGGTTCAGGATAACTGATAAACTAGAGATCACTCTGTTAAATGAAGTTCTGTTCATTTGCCCTGAAAATTACTTTTCAGGTGCTATTTCAACAAGGATAAATGTAGAGTCCTACACCTGGAGAGGAACACCACCATATATCGGTTCAGGTTAGGGGTAGACCCTCTGGAAAGCAGGCCCATGGAGAGGGACCTTAGCGACCTGGTGGACAATAAGTTATCCAAGGAACAGCAATGTGCCTTTGTGGACTGGAAGGCCAGTGGTATCCTGGGGTACAGAAAGAAGAGCGTGGCCAGCAGGTCGAGGGAGGTTCTCCTCTCCCTCTATTCTGCACTAGTGAGACCACATCTGGAGTATTGTGTTCAGTTCTGGTCTTCCCAGTTCAAGAGGGACAGGGAAATACTAGAGTCCAATGGAGAGCTACAAAGATGATGAAGGGACTGGAACATCTCTCTTATGAAGAAAGGCTGAGAGCCCTGGGGCTGTTTAGCCTGAAGAAGAGAAGACTGAGGGGATCTTATGAATGTTTAAAAATATCTGAAGAGTGGGTGCCAAGTAGAAGGGGCCAGTCTCTTTTTAGTTGTGCCCTGTGATAGGATGAGAGGTAATGGTAGCAAGGTGAAACACAGGAAGTCCCACCTCAACTTCTTCACTGTGAGAGTGACAGAGCCCTGGAACAGGCTGCCCAGGGAGGTTGTAGAGTCTCCTTCTCTAGAGACTTCCAAGACCTGCCTGGATGTGTTCCTGTGTGGCCTGCCCTGGGTGTTCCTGCATTGGCAGGGGGGTTGGATTCGATGATCTCTAGGTACCTTCCAACCCCTACCATTCTATGATTCTATGATTCTATTTGTTTCCTTACAGGTGTTTTTTCTATTGTTGGTATGGTCCTTGAATTAAAATTTAACTGAAGTTTATTCTATTGCCATTTCAAGTTTATGTTTGAAGATTGTAATGAAATGCCACAAGACTGCTTTATAAAAGGGATTTGGACTGAATTTGTAAATCAACCCCAAAGTTTCCCTATGTAGAAAGGCAATGGGTGCACAGCCATAATCAGTGAGTTTTTCCCCAACCTTGCCTGCTTCTAGTCATATTTCTATGCCCTTCCTTCCTTCCTTCCTTCCTTCCTTCCTTCCTTCCTTCCTTCCTTCCTTCCTTCCTTCCTTCCTTCCTTCC
>WUAM01000161.1:1048503-1064178 GCA_024336885.1 Actenoides hombroni
TTTTCTTTTTCTTTTTCTTTTTCTTTTTCTTTTTCTTTTTCTTTTTCTTTTTCTTTTTCTTTTTCTTTTTCTTCTTTCTCTATGGCAGGTCATAATGTCATATGCAATGCAGAGAAATAATGCTCACTGCTGTAAGAACTGATCTGAGCCCAATCTTCATCTGTGAAATGGGCCATAATGCTCTTGCTCTTCTAATCATGAAAGGCAACAAGTGCTCTTTTATAAATCTTTCCAAGCAGGGAAGTACTTCTGTTCCAGTGGTTTAACTGTCACTAGTGATAAAAGTGCACTGATTGAAAGAAAACCTTTTTTTTTCTTTTTTTTTTTTGGTACCAATAGCACGCTATTTATAGCAAACTGTCCAGAAGGAAAGGAAAATGAGAATTAAAGCCTTTGATGTTAAGAGCTGGTTATTTAGGTTTAGACTTGGGAATGCTTTAACAAAATGTCTTCCAAGGTTTTGGTATTACTAACACTTGAGCATATGATTAGCTATTTTGTTAGCTCTAGAGAAACCAGTAAGATAACCCATGATATTCCTATTTATAGGAGCTGTATAGATAACTACATGTACAGGTATTTTCCATGTGACTATCTGAGTAGCAGTTTAGTATTTACATTTCCTTTAAACATATGAAGTAATTAGGTACTATTTGATCACGGACACTTATCAGAGTGTTAGGAATATTAACAGTAATTTAAAGTTGAAGGACTTCTTTCTGGTGTAGGACAAATAAAACCCCGGAGAGTTTTCGGAATTGCTGATAAGAGGCAATTGTTTGGGAAGATCAAACAGCTCCATGTCTGAGTTGGAGCTGACTTTCTATTCTTATGGTTAATTGACTCACTTTGTGGGAACAGATGAGGAAACTATTTTTTGTGCTCAGTTGTTTATAGAGAAATGATAACTCAGAAGCATGAGCAGGGAACTGATACACAGTTCACTTCACCTGTTGCAAACAAGTCCAGAAAGGAAAATTATATTGTGATTGTTTACTGCATTACTTACTCATACATCTCTGGCCAGCAATGTATCTGAGCAACAGAAAAACTCCCTGGGAATTTACTAATGACAAACAAAGGAAAAAAACCCAAACCTGATTACTTCCTTAGTAAAGCATTAAAAACTGCCATGGAAAGAGCTGAGTCTACATCTCTCAGACCTAGTCTTCCAGCTATAAGACTTTTCCCAGGGGTAGCTGGTTTCTTCTTCTGACTTACAAATATACTTAATCAAAGCTAAAGATTCAATCTAGCTTTCCCTGTTTAAGAAGGTAATACAATGTATGATAATAGAATCTTATAGGGGATAGTGCTAATATGCAAAACAGGCTGGTTTTTCCCCTTCTGTCCTCCTGTTTCAAAGTCTAGTCAGGAACAACGGCTGCAAACAAAGGGAATTCCTACTGTTTCCTCCTGTTTTTTACTAAAAGTGCAGATACTCCAACCACAGAAAAACGCTTGCTCCCTTCTGCTCCCGTGTCAATCTGCCATCCTCCAGAACCGGTTCTTGTCACATCGTGAAACAACTTGTGGATCTGAGAGGCTGCACCATAACACAGAGAGCAGGAAGTTTAGCAAACAGAAGCTCTGCCTCTTTCCTGCATTTTTCAAGGCTTGTTTCAGTGTATTACTCTTTATACAGTACCTACTATCATTCAAAGAAATTGCCAGAGACAGTATCACACAGGTAACGCTGTATATCATATATTTACTGTGCTTTTCAAAAGATCAGATATAAACATTCAACCAGATATTGAGAACTAAAAATCGCATAAAAAGACAGTTTTTACCTCTGAGAGGAAACAAGTACAATTCTGCCAATAAACTTCAGTCATATCTCCCATACTGTGCAATCATTGCGTGTTTCATGGAGTCCAGGTACTGAGTAGCCATCACAATGCCAGCACATCCACTCATAAATCATTGAATGCTCTTGTAGGGTATTTTCACCGGATTAGCTACAACTACTATTAAAGTAGTACTTGACCTGATGATAAATCAGATTATATTCAAAATCTTAAAGTAATTATCTCAAATACTAATTTTATTGCATGACCTAGTGTGCAATTAAAAGATTATTTAATACCACATCCAGTCTGTCATCCTAAGTGACTAAAACAAGAAAAGCAAACATATTTTCATACAACTTCTACAATTAATGATAATACAGTAAAAAAGAATTCTCTTTTACCTTAGATGTATTTGAAGTGGATGAAGTAGAAAATCTTGATTAATTTTATACCATATAAAAATACAGAAAAGGGCAGCATTCATTTTAAAAGGAAGTGTTAAAACTCAGCTTGCTGAAGAGTGAATCCACGGCCTTACACAGGAGAATCTGGATATGTTGCCAGTGATATTACTGAATGCTTCAGACCATCATCTCAAAAGCAATCATCTCTTAAAAGTAACATTCATTCCAGTTGTAATCCTATATTCCATCTCTTACTATGAGAAAAAGACTAAGAAAATTATGGTGGACCACTGTCATTTACATTTAGAAATGTAAATCCTATTTTACACATGCAGATCCTAACTGTTTTCAAACACAGATGCTCACATACACTGATGAAAATTTAGGACTTCAGCTTCCAAATTTAGTGTAGATGTTTGGTTTAAGTGCTTCCAAAAGCCAAGTTCTTTTTCTCTTTGCTCATTTAATCATTTCAATATTAGCAGTCATTTAAAATTGGTTATCCCAAACTTTATTTTAAATGCATGTGGGCCCAGCAAAATAAAGCATCCTCTGTTTCTTCTTTCAGCTGAAGAAGTTAATAAACTAGTAGGCTTTCAGAGATTAACTTCTCTATTAATGTATTTTCAGAAGTTCACAAAGCACACAGTGAAATCAAATAATTTGTTTTGGTTTAGCAAAGAATTTAAGGAGACAGTTTGATTTATATATTCCAGTATGTATTTGTCTTTTTTGTAATAACATCATGTTTAGTCATGGTCCAACCTAAAATCCTCTATAATCCCAAGATTTTTTTTCTACAGCACCACTGCCTCGCCTGTTATTCCTCACCTGTCTGTGTGTAGATGCTATCCTGCCACAAAGTAAGCGGCATTGCTGCTCAGCTTTTCTCAGATCCTTTTGTTGATGTTGACAATAGCAGTGTCTGCAAATCTACTGAGTGTAGCCTTTATTCTACAGCCCAGATAACTATTGAAATTACTAAAAAGGTCGGGGCTGCACTAAAACTTTTTGCAGTTATCCTATTCCATGCATTAGTTGGTTTTGACATTGAACCATTGTTAAACTGGAAAACTATATTCAGAAAGTTTTCACCTATGTATGTTGTAATATCATTTCTACAGCTATGCTGCCTTAGTTTCTCCAGTTACCATTGTGATATCAAAGGGATATTACCTGTACCAAAAGGAGAAAACACATTCTCGAATTTTCAAATCTAATGCCTTCACTTTGTTGTATATGTTGAATTAAAGACAGCCCTTATGAGAAGTTAAGGCAATTAATCTGTTTTTGAAAGGAAGCACTTTGGCTACTGTGTACACAGAGCACCACAAACTATTTAATTTGAAAAAAAATAAATTAAAAAAATAATCTATAGATGTGGTTTAAAGAAATGAGGATGCATCATTTAATCTTCATTGCCCTCTTGCAGGATTTCAGTCAGGAAACTGTTCAGCCATACAGATTTCATTACTGAAATCAATGGAAACATCAGTTTGTGTAAAAGCTTCTTGCATAGGAACAAAAAGGCAAGATTAGCTTTCCTTTTAATTTTTTTTTTTAAACATTATTTTTGCTTTGTCACTTCTCCAAATAATTTTCTCTTTCCAGACTCGCCAGGCTCCCTCTGGTGGTTACAGAACAAAACCATTGCTTTGCTTAGGCCACGTACAAAATCGCACATTAAAGACTGATTTTATTAGCATTGCTTGCTCTAATAATACTTAAAAACTAAAAATTGATGAAAGTATAAGGCTTTGTGTAGCCTACTGTTGTGTAATCTAGATCATAATATGATTTCTTAGACAAAAATCTTTGAACATCCATTAGGATTTTAAATTTTTTTCAAATTCTTGTAGGGCTTGGAAAGTGAGAAGTAGATGATACAATTAACCAATGGGTTGATATCCCATAATATCCGTGTTTAATGATCTGAACAGAACATCTAAATCCATAATTTCAGTTAAGTGACTTTTAACATCTTCTCTTTACTCAGGTGAAATTCTCCGATACTCTGGATGCATCATACTTGCTCTCAGCTGACAATCTCTTCTTCTGCCTCAAATGTGGATGTGGATTTTCCCAGCAATATTGCAAACTAGCATGGAAGAATTTCTGGCTGAAATCTCAGTGGGCACAGCCCTCTTTTGATCTTATAGCCAGACAAATTTAACATTGCTCTTTATTTTTAAAAGATTTAAAAAACTCTTTCCATAATTGATATCATGAGAAGTCACCATTAAAGGCACCAGAAAAAGAAGATACCTGTTTTTTAAAACAGGTTATCAGTATTAATAATTTTATATGACAATTATTTTTATTAAAAGAGAATTATTTGAAATATGAAAAAGAACACTCAAAATTTTGCACAAGGCAGCTCCAGATCACAGCTCATATGCTCGACAAGTATATTTTACCTGCATCACCAGTAGAATTTAGACTAAATAATTTCTCACTGAGGTCAAGCTTCTGACACTTCTTTCCTCTTCAGATCTTCTTATGGTTTAAATACCGCTATTTCATTTCCAAGAAACAGGTAAGTACAGAGATATTTAAAAATAGAAATTGAGTGCTAAATATGTAAACCCTTATAATCATTCTAAGAGATAAATACTTACATGTAATAATGCATTAATTAATTACATGCAATAATGTAATAACAATATAATAATGTAGAAACTTTTTGTTCTTATGGAGTATCAGAAGGACTTATATCCTAGATAGAAATATTCAAAAAGTAAAAAACTTTCACTCTGCTGAATCTGAGCATAGTTACGGCACAGGAAAAATGTTCAAGACTATTCTCTCCTATCTGCTCTGCAATTCATAGCTTTCAAGACTTTTTATTCAATGTTAACGCTTCTATGAATTAATATCCCTAAGATACTTCTCCTTCAGCTCATTAGGAAAAAATAACCTCCAGAGAGTCTCATAACCATGTGCCTGGCTGCATATACAAAATCTTGTAATTAAACTGTATTTATACATAGATAGACACGTAGATGGATAGATAGATAGATAGATAGATAGATAGATAGATAGATAGATAGATAGGCATCATTCTCTTAGAGAAACTGGCTGGTTTTGGCTTGAATGAGTGCACTCTTTGCTCTGTAAAAAAATGGCTGATGTTCGGGCCCAGGGAGTGGTGGTGAATTGAGTTAAATCCAGTTGATAGTTGATTGCAAGTGATGTTTCCCAGGGCTCAGTATTGAGGCCTGCTCTATTTAATATCTTTATCAATGATCTGGATGAGGGGATCGAAGGCACCATCAGCAAGTTGCAGATAACACCAAGTTGGGTGGGAGCGTTGATCTGCCTGAAGATAGGGAAGCTCTACAGAGGGATCTGATTGATGGGCCCAGGCCAATGGTATGAGGTTCAACAAGACCAAGTGCTGGGGCCTACACATGGGTCACAACAACCCCAGGCAATGCTACAGGCTTGGGAATGAGTGGCTGGAAAACTGCCCAGCAGAAAAGGAGCTGGGGGTGTTGGTCAACAGCCGGCTGAACATGAGCCAGTGTGTGCCCAGGTGGCCAAAAGACCAAGAGCATTCTCACCGTGGCTTGTATCAGAAATGGTGTGGCCAGCAGGAATAGGGCAGGGATCATCCCCATGTGCTCAGCACTGATAAGGCCTGGAATACTGGATTCAATTATGGGCCCCTCACTACAAGAAGAACGTTGAGGTGCTGGAGCGTGTCTAAAAAAAGAAGGGCAACAAAGCTGGTGAAGAGTATGGAGAACAAGGCTTGTGAGGAGTGGCTGATGAAACTGGGCTTGTTTAGCCTGGAGAAAAGTGGGCTCAAGGAAAACCTTCTTGCTCTCTACAACTACCTGAGGTTATAGGGAGATTGGGCCAATGTCATCTCCCAATTAACAAGTGATAGGCCAAGACGAACTGGTCTCAAGTTGCACCAGGGGAGGTTTAGATTGGATATTAGGAAATATTTTTTCACCAGGAGGGTTAAGTATTGGAACAGGCTGCCGAGGGAAGTGGTTGAGTCACCATTCCTGGAGTTGTTTAAAACACGTGTAGTCTTTTAACCCAGTAGCGCTGGGTTAACAGTTGGACTTTGAATGATTTTGAATGACTTTGAACCTAAATGATTCTATGATTCTGTTATAGATAGATAGATAGATAGATAGATAGATAGATAGATAGATAGATAGATAAACAGGTTCATTTCCACATGCACATATGCATACTTGATACCTACTTCATGGCAGCTGCTATATGAAAAGGTTGGGAAGCACAGTACCTGCTGATAACTGTTCACAGGAAATGTGAACATGCCCGAGTTGATCAAATGCTGAGAATATGATATTTTCTAGACTCAAACATATATGTAATATTTGGAAAAGAATTCCTGAGGCTACAGTTGGTCTTAGAGTGTGGCTGCTGGTGACAGGGGATTAAAAAAAGTAGGTATTATTAAAATTACCAAAGTTCTCCATAGTCTGTAACTCAAGTGAGCCCTTGAAGTATGGACAATGTTTTTAAGCCATCCTCCCAGATTTCACAGTAGTTTGTGTTCAACACTAAGAATCTACCTGCTCTCTAAAGTATCCAGAAAGAAAAAAAAAAAGGTCTCAGGTAAATTATAACTTTGTTAGGCCAAACCTGTGGAACACCTATGGGCAGCTCAATACATCACTGCTAACGATGTATCACTGTGCAGGTATACAATTTGCTGATGTACAGTCTGCCCTTCTGATGTTTATGATACTCAAGGTTGTGTGCATGGCCACAAAACTCTGTTTTACTGAAACTTATGAATCTAATTTCTCTGACCTAATGACTATATAGAATGCACTCAGAGCATTTCTGCTTCATTTTAAGACCTTAACAATAGTACATTGTTCTCTACTTACCCTCAATATAGACAAAATGTTGCAGAAAATATGTAATGTATGTTACAAATATCAGCATTAAATCTTCCTGGTTTAGAGAATACTAATAAATAAAAAAAACAACCCATTTATATGACTGTTAACTCAATGTAAGATGCCATGAGTTAGTTTGGTATCGATTGATCCAAGTCAGTCTATATTATGCTGTCTACCACTTTCAAATTTGATTAGTGACTGTTAAGCAGCTGAGAAAAATGTAATTTTGTTGTTTTCTTATCAAGAACAACATAGCAAAAATTTCAAGCATTGAAAATTTTTACGAAGAAATTAGTATTTTGAGAGCCTAGTACAGATTTATCCTAAGACAGTAAAAGTACACAACCATTCTCTTCAATCATTACTATATAATATTATGCCTCTCTTTCAGCCATAGATTTTTTTACACGGCTGCAAAGAACCTGTGCAACTGCAGACATCTTGCTTTTAGAAAAGATCACAGTATAAAATAATAGGCAAAATGCAGTAATCTCATGAAATCTAATCCCTGAAGTATTTTTGTTTCAATAATATCAATTTGGATAAGCTTTGCTAAGGATTTAAACAACACTACTCTGGGCCCTCTACATCTCAGAAGAAATATGTTTTATCTATTATTTTGGGTTTTTTTCCTACATTGAAAAAGAACAGAAGAGTTTATTTCCAGAAATCAACTGATAGCTGCAACTGATAGATAGTGGTCTCAACTACTACATGATATTTTTGGTAAGACCAAAAGAGCATATTTCATGAATGAAGTCAACCTTTCACAGCTGAAAACAGTTTAATGAACATCAGCACATTCTCATAAAGATAAAAGGAGCTATGGATTCACTCTGTATGCATCTTTTTTCTTTTAAATGTCTTTAATAGAAATGTACAAAAAACCTATGAGAAATAAATAATATGAGTAATAAGACTAAAATAATAGAAAACTGTTTTCACTCCATAGTTTCTGTATCCATACTTTTATCTTTCTTTTCAGTGTTTTAGCTCTCTTTTTTAACAATAACAAACAAAACCAAATAAAACAAACAAAAACCAACCAAACAAAGCAAAACAAAACAAAAAATAACACTGGTTACCATAAAAAAAAAATTAAAAGCTTGCATTTTAACTAGTACTCTTGTATTAAATTCTTGAATAAATATGTAAATATAGGCTGGGGTTTTCTTTAATAAATTACTTTTTATAAAAAGTCAACACTCAGATACAAAACAGACACAAACTGGCAAGGTTTCAGCTGAGCCAAATTATATCAATAATAGGTTGCAAACTTAGTGAACCTAAGGGTCAAATATTGTCACTAAAAAACTAGAAAGAGAATCACAATGTTATGCAAATTCTCTAATCTACTTATCTGATGCTGTGATTGACTTAGATATTCCTGGACACTTAGTGGGATATCCATGGAAGCTGAGCATAATTAGCACTCCAAAATTTCACTTTTTATTAAAAAATAGAAGCTTCAAAGGATGGTTTCCAAAATGTTTTTAAAGAGAGGAAGAACAAAAGGAATAGCAAGATGCCAGCCAACCTACAATGGGTTACTTTGTCTTCTTTTCATGACAAAACCAAACTAAAACTCAAAAGAAAATCAGTATTTTAATAATAGCAAAGAAAATATGGGAATAATTTATCTTCTGACAGATACACAGAGTTTGTCACTGTGGTTAATCAAATATGAAACTGGTCCAGCTGTGTGTTGATTTTCACAGATCATGAGTCCTTGGGGTGGAACATGTCAAAAATAATGTCATCAGGGATTTTAATGACTGAAAGCAGCCACTGCTTCTCTTGCTCCATGTTAAGGCTGGTGACACAAAGGACTGGGCTGTACGTAGGACTGAAAGGAAAAGTGAGACGCCTAAAGACTCACAATATGCATACTCCACCATTGCATCAATTTTCAATACTTCTTTAGGGCAGCTTGTATAATCCTCTGAATTCACTAAAAAATTATCATTGTACATTGAGGAGCATTGCTGTTTTTCTTCCAGGACGACAAGCATAGGCAATCTTCGCATTTTGGATAAGTCTTTTTCCCTCAAGTCCTTCCACCAGATGGACACCTGTGAATCTGAACTGCCTCCAGCAAGGGCTGCAAGTCTTCAAATGTTAAAAAGTGTCTGCAAAAGGAAAGGGAATAACTTGTTTTCCCTATCCCCCAACCAGAAAGCATACTTAAATTGCTGCACTGGAAATATAAGTTAACAACAGCAAACAGCTTTCTGATTGTAAATGATAGCTGAACACTAAAACAGAGTGTCTACAGAGGTGGTGGGGTTTCCATCAGTAGCTTTTTTTTTTTTTAGGGATAAATAGGTATTTATGAAGATTGGTTATACATAATTAATTGTTCTTCTTTCTGATTTCTGTTTGCCTTCTGAGACTCAGGGCAGTTAGATCAGGAACTCCTTCAGCAGAACCCTCTTTTGTGGTGTCTGCATGTACTCAGCAAGTCTTGGGAGAAGAAGGAAGGGAAGAAAACATCACTTTGCTTTTCAGTAAACTTCAAATAAACTCAGAGTAATAACGTCTCCCATGAACTCTCAGAACAATGGAAAACAGAATCAAACTAATGATCTGGACTCTGAAGGAAGCCCTCTCCCAGAACAAATTAAAACACCGTACAGCTGTGTCTGAATCAATGAGCACCAACCCAGGTAGTTAACAAAATCGATGAAGAAGAAAACTCTGGCTCAAACAAAATCAAGCTCAAGCTGCCTCCATTTACTGCAATAAAAGTTTCACCAGTTGCTTGAAAGTAAAACCAGTCTCTGTTCTATCTGAAAAACGACGAGATGAAAAAGGATTCACCAAAACCCAGAGAGCTGAGAGTAGCAGCACTGAAAACTGGCTGCTACAGGACCTTAAGATCTATGGCAACTATGGAATAATTTCTCTGTCTTGAATTTGTTATGTTGCTCTCTATATTTTGATGTCCTTTCCTCAAATTCTGACACAGCCAAAGTCATAACAGTAGTAGTAATGGGGCGGCATACAAACCTGTAAAAAAAAATATCCTTCTAGTCATCCCCAGAACTTTATAACTGAAATTAATTTTGTCACGGTATTTAACCAGAAAGTAGGAAACATGTTTTGTAAAGAAGTGAGGATCTGTTGGTAATTCTAATAGTAAATACAAGGAAGACTATTAAATCCAGTTTAGAGTTTTCTCTTTCTGCCTCACAATTTATATGATGACAGTTTGCCATAAAAAATTAACAGAAATAGTGAAGTAGCAGCTTTTTGCCTACAAAACCATTTTTCTTTACCATATCTTCAGAAGGCCTTTGCACAGCTACGGAAGTAGAGTTGTACCATTTTCCTAGAAACTACAAATGCCTTTTTATAGAAGCATCTACATAACAAATTTTCAATATTCCAAGACCAATCAAAATCACATGATTTACACACCTTTTGGACATGATAGCTGCAGAAAAAGTGGCAATCCCCTCATATTTTTTTTCTTGTATAGTTGTATTTGGAACCATCTCCAGGCTCCTCAGCAATGTGAACAACTTAGGTTTTTCTTCCTTTGAGGGGCGAAGGCTGGGGTCAAGCTGAGGCCAGGATGTTGCTGACACACAAGCCCTCTCTGAGTGGCTATGGAGACCCTGAGGAAGCCAAGGTTGCTGCTTCTGCTGCTGCCAGAATGGAGGGGATAGTAGCAGCAATGGGGACCACTGGGAAGTGTACCCCATCCTCTCTCCAATGGCTGCTGGCCTCCTACTCACTCGTTTTCTCTCTTTGTCCAAAGAATTGTCCTGGTGACCAAGGTCTCCAGGTCTAGGCAGTGGGGCTCTAGACTTTTTACTGCCATCACCCTCTTCACTGTCCTTGCTGACTGCTTTCTTGGCCTGTGTCTGTAGCTGATCAACCTGCCAGCTTCTGGTTGCTTGACCAGCAGCAGTCCACACCTCCTTCAGCAGTAGTCATGCTTTTCCAAGTTACTTCTTTCCACTGTAATCTCTTTCAGCATAGAAAACTTTGATATTTCCCACATGGATGAAGTATCTTCTCTAGCTTGTATTTTTATTTTTCCTATATAGAAATATGAACTGGACCCTTTCTATTCATGCCCTACTACCTCGAATCAGTCACATGCCCATTTTAAGAAGCTACTTGAAGGTAGAACAAGTGTCCATTTAAATGGCTTCTGCAGACACTGTGCCCATGACCTGGATGCCTGCTGCTCTCCACTGAGTTTTATAAGGCTTGCTCTATTGTGCTATATTGTATTACAAACAATCATCAAAATACTCTTGATGCTGTTATGTCAAGAAAAAATCAGGTACTGATGCTCTCTGCTTTAAATAAAACACAGTTGTGTTTTTATTCACCGGCAAGTTGCTTCCGCAACCAACATCGAAAATCATCCCATGGGGTAATCGTCACAAATCAAGAAAAGTGAAACAAGCAGCCCTTTTCAGCAAGTATAACAACAGAGCATGTTGCTAGACCATGGTGATTAGCTTTTGTCGTCTTTACAGAGAAAATTGTTGGGCATTGAATAAAGTATGTGTACATGTTTTCATATATTATTTTTAAGTCATGTGTTTAGACTACTAATTTAAAGCACTAAATCGTAATTCAAAATACAGATTGGATTTTGGAAACTATAGCTTCAAATTTAGTTCTCTTTGATTACCTGCATTTTAAGGACTATTTTAGAACTGAATTTTAAGGAATGGAATAAAGAACTAGGAGACAAAAAATCAGCACAAACTCTGTGACGGAATGGCGATGGCTCTCAGATGAATAGGGGCAGATGTTTACTTCTTTCTAAATGTCAGTGAGGAGCAATAAACTTCAGTTTATTAGTGACACCTCTCCACTGCGGAGATCTGAATGCAGTGACAACTACAACCTAAAGGGTTATATTATTCCCAAGAATATAGCTAGAAGGGGAGTTAATGTTTATAGATACTTGACTTTTCCATAGTAATAACTTTATAAAAGGTGACTCAAAGATGGGTTATGAATCATGAACTTTTTTATTTAGCTTTTGAATGATATTTAAAGTTCATACCTGCCTTTAAAATATAAATATAAAATATAAATTTCCACTCCAGGAACTTGTCATAAAGAAAAACAACAGGGTACTGTTGATGTGACTATTGTGCCTGATCTTGCTCCACAAGTTGAGTCAGTCTACCAAACAAGCTCATTTTCTGCCTTGTGTTTTATAAACAAAACATGACCAAATCTGGAGAATATTTTTGCAGCAAAGAAAACTGGTCAATTAACTAAGGGCTGAGTTGTCAAAAGATGTGTAAAATTTTCAGGGCTAGTTGTATGCTTTAATATAAGTACAATACATTGTTTTTCTGTATTGACACTGGGGTGCAGTTTAGAGGCTTTAATCTCAACTCCAGCTTCATCTTCACTACAGGGAAAAAGCAAAACAAAACAAAAAAAAGACAACTAGAAGAATTTATACAGGATTTTACTGAAACACTTGTCTGAAGAAGCTTATGTCCCATTATACACACTTTATTCCTGTAGAATGGTGCAATGTATATACATATATCTATGTATATATTTGTACAATCAGCCTCTGATTTTTGTGCCTCACTTACTGAAATTATCCTAAAAATGATAAGTGGGACTACAGCTAAAAATTGTAGGAAATTTGTATTAACATGTGCATTGTTTATTGTTTCTGAGGTGCTAAGTACATGTTCATTTTAAAATATAAATACCACTTTACTGACATTATTTTGATTATATGTACCAGCATAAGTTATATATTTTTATTATTGGAACTATATAAAAAATAAGGTATCCAACCAATGGAATGAGAAAAAGGAAGGAGACATCCTTGTGATGTTTTTCTCAGTAATGTCTTCTGGATTAAGCCACTGAGTAAACATGTAGGTCTAGACTTAACAATTAGGTTCCCAGCTCCTTTTTAGATCTCTTCTACTATTTTTCTGATTGATTGCTCTGGAAAATCATGGAGCCAAAATACTTTGTTGGAGATGAAGAGTAATATCTGAAAAAGATGACTGTGGATCCTGGTGACAGACAGAGGAAAACTGCATTTAATTTTCTTCTCTTTCTGAACTTCATAGGCTACTTTAGTTTTGACAAAAGTAGATCTTTTCATGTCAAAAGGCATTTGGGATTAGATTCCATAAAACTAGATTCAAGAAAATGCATGAGACACATGCTAAGAGATGTCTTTTGCAAAGATATGAAAGTTATTTTCCTGAAGCGTGATATACATTTTGTACTGATTTTTTTCTCCTACTTTTTTTCTAAGTAATTTGTGTATTTAATGATATAATTATTTGTTCTGAATTCATAACAAGTTTTCTATTGGAACTTTATATTGCATTAACATTTTACTCAGTCTAGATAATGAGAATAGTGGATTAAAATGTCAATACCTGTTTGTTTATGGCAATCTTAACAGGAACGATGAGTGCTGTCAATGTGGGAACTTCACTGATGACAAAGCTGAAGCCTGCGGGTCTGACAGAAAAGCTACAGTACAGTTGTGTTCTCTGGGTTTTTTTTCCCTAATTCTGAGGAGCAGTATTATAAGAACTACATACTTTACAGTATAAACATAACATAAAAGCAAAGCTTGAACTGCAAAACTATCAATTAAACATCTAAGGAAACTAATAAGAGTTAACACTCCTATCCACATCACTGATGTAATTTTCAGGTTACTTTCCCTTGAAACCGATTTTGTTTCTGTACCCACTTTTCCTGCTTATTTGTTTGTCTGTAAAACAGTCTCATGTTCTTTGGTCACCTCTTCGGCTACACTGTTCAAAAGATAATACTTAAGAAAGCAGAAGCGTTGAGCAACACAGCATTGTTGACTAACAGAGCGTTGACTAACACAGCATTTCAGATGGAGAGTTGTGATCAATGCAATATTAGCATTAACTTCAGCCAGGCTAGTATTGCACTCCTGACATCCTAGAAAAGAGTGATGTCTGGCAACAAGACACAGTTCAAAAGCAAAACATCAGTGGTGCTCAAAAGTATTTCTTGTATCTCAACATATGAAAAAATTCATAGCAGCAAACACAGGCATCAGCAGCACTAAGGAAATCTATTGAGACTTTTATCTATTTTCACAAAATAATCAGAGCACTTCCAAAAAGTCCACACTGTCTGATATATTCCAGAAATGTTTAACAATGCCCATTCTCAGATCCCTTACAGAAGCAGAGACTAGTAGATTTGCATGGTAATTAAACACATGAACAAAAATTATAAGGTATGCACATAAGAAAAAAGACCCACAAGTCTTTTAGGATTCTTTACTAGTTTATTTTTCCTTAATACTTTTGGAACTTCTAAACTGAGTTACAATGGACATAGAAAACAGTTCAATCTAAATAAAAGTTTCTCAGATCTATAGAAACTGAATTTTGCTCTCCCATTATGTGTTCCTTTGAACATAATGGACCAAACCATACATAAGTTCAATTAAAATCTAGACCTGCAGAGGTCAATAGCTCTGCAGTCACTTGATGTGCAGCTGCTGAGATGCTTCAACTTAAGTAGCAAAGGTAGAAAATAGCCGTCAAATTGCAGACTGCAAAATAAACAACCAAAGAGCTCATTGCCTTCAACAGCACATCCGAGCAGCACTGCCTGGCCCTGCTGCTCCAGCAGGAAAACGTCTGCCAAAGCAGCATTGAGCTCTTGAGTAAAGAGGAAGCTCTTTACAAAAGCCCTGACTCTCCCCGTCTGCACCTTCTTCCCCCGCGTGCCCAGCGTGCGCTTTGTGTCACAGAGCGATTTTCGACAATTAGCAGCCAGGGTCCCTAGAGAAGAGAGATGAAATGCCGCATCAGCAGCCCTAGCTCACTGACTTGGCAATTTGAAAACAAATGGTTAAGAACCTTCAGGCAGACCCGTTGCTTTCACAAGGTACGTGCGCCTGTGTGAGTATTGACATCAACTCACATCCATATTCTGGAGGAAGTTTTATATTTCGTCCAGTTCTGAAAAGATTTGACTTTTCAGGAGCTCTCATCTCGGCACCTTTAGGCACTGCCCGCGGCTGCCCGGCTCCAAGCCCGCCAACCCTCGCAGGGATGTAGCCGAGCACCGCCGGACTTTCCACAAACGGGCTTCGCGATTTGAGCGTGAAAAGCAGGAAGACTTTTTTTTTTCTTTCCACCCTTTTTTCTTTTTTTTTTCCTTAAAAGGAATAACAATGTCTGCCACCTTTTGTCCTGTGAGCTACTGCTTATTACGGAATGATTAATGAAAAGGTGTGAAAACAGGGAGCAGAGGCAGTGTTTAGTCCGCACTCATTCTTGCTGCCGGCTACCTGTTGAGGTGGCTTTACGCAGGCGCTTAATTATTTAATTGAATTCTCTTGAAAAGAGAGTTCATCTAAGCTGAGGTGGACTTGTCCTGCGCCGCTCCAGCCCTGCTGGAAGATGCGACTTCTGCGCGTCCCTGGGAGAGAAGGCAAAAAGCAGAAGGAAGTTTTCTGAGGTGGGGGCCGGGGCCGCTCGGCTCCGCTCCGCGGCTCGGCGGGCAGCCCTGCGGAGTCACCTGCAAGCTAAACCGGAAAGAGAGATAAAGAGAGAGAGATAAAGA
>WUAM01000161.1:1064482-1086085 GCA_024336885.1 Actenoides hombroni
CGCCGCCGGCACTGGCACTGGCGGGAGGGCGGCCGCCCCGGGTCGCCGCGGTCCGCGGTGCTGGGAAGCGGCGGCTCCGCTTTCTACCTCCGGAAACTTTGGCCGGCGCGCAAAAGGAAGGATGGAAGCAGGGGAGCCCGCGGCGGCGGTTCTCAACCGATCCCGGGCTGTGGCGGAGCCGCCCCGAGGAGAGTTCAACCTCTCCGGGCTCTCGGAGGTGGAGGGGAAGCCCCTCTTCGGTATCGGCATCGAGAACTTCATCACTTTGATCGTCTTCGTCTTGATCTTCACCCTGGGGGTGTTGGGCAACTCGCTGGTGATCACGGTGCTGGCCAGGAGCAAGCCAGGCAAGCGACGCAGCACCACCAACATCTTCATCCTCAACCTGAGCATCGCTGACCTGGCCTACCTGCTCTTCTGCATCCCTTTCCAGTCCACAGTCTATGTGCTCCCCACCTGGGTTCTGGGTGCCTTCATCTGCAAGTTCATCCACTACTTCTTCACCGTCTCCATGCTGGTGAGCATCTTCACGCTCTCGGCCATGTCCGTGGACCGCTACGTGGCCATCGTGCACTCCCGGCGCTCCTCGGCCTTGCGCGTTTCCCGCAACGCACTGCTGGGTGTGGGGCTCATCTGGGCGCTCTCCTTTGCCATGGCCTCACCTGTGGCTCACCACCAGCGCCTCTTCCACCGCGAGGCCAGCAACCAGACCTTTTGCTGGGAGCACTGGCCCAACCCGCGCCACAAGAAGGTCTATGTGGTTTGCACGTTTGTCTTTGGATATCTGCTCCCGCTGCTGCTCATCTCCTTCTGCTATGCCAAGGTGGGGCAAAGTGGGTAGTAGTGAAGGGGATGTAAAAGGGATGAGGTGGGACAACGGTGGTGGGTAGCTGTGAGCTGTGGGGCTATCTCTGGGCACGTGGAGGGACATGGTACTGTCGTGAGGCAGCAGGGCAGGAGTGAGCTTGTGGCACAAAGGGAGAGGGCAGGTCTATGTCTGGCACAGACAGGTCAGGACAGGGAATGCACAGGGGGTGTGTGTGTGTGGGTGGTTGGGGAGGGTTGTTCTGGTAGTTACTGGGGTCCCTCTGCCAGATTTCCTTGTGGCAAAGTGCTAAGAAGCCCCAGTGTTCTGCTGCTTTCTCTGTCAGTGCAGCTCTCCTGTTTTCTTGCACTGCTGTGTGAATGTAACTCTTAAGTACAACAAAGCAACAAGTTCTTCAGGCAAAGAATTGCAGTTCTTTAAAATGTAGTGCACTTAAAAATGACACAAGTCCACTGGTTTGGTTTCATCTAGTTAACATGTTAAGAGTAAAAAGATACATCATGCTGCCTGGTCCCTGTTGTCCCAGTTGAAGTGGACGGACAATTTACCCTCTAAGTTCAGCAAGGGCAGGTGGTGCTAGGGAGCAGTGCATGAGGACCCAGGCAGGAAAAAGCAGTAAGTAAAGGTGCCTGAGTAAGGGTATTGAGTGACTTTTCTGCTCAGATGAACTGTCACATTTTCCTGTGAATATTAATTGTATCCGTCAGTGCATGCTGCTGGACAGGATCTGGAGCTGCTACCTACTGAGTTAGGTGGAAATCCTCCTGTTTCTGTGTGAGCAACCTTCAGTAGCAAGATTTCTCCTGAAATACCTCCAGGATAGGTGTGCTCTTGCAAATTAGGACTCCTTAAGTGTTGAGAAGTCCATTCTTTAATTAGTAAGTTCAATAGAAGTAATTAAAATATTTACTTTGAATAAATATTTTTATGTTCTGTTCAGTTTTAGATGTATTACATCAGCTTAACTGTGATGTGCAAGGCTAGAACAGCACCCAACTCTGCTAAAGCAGAGTTACACAGAACTCAAAGGGCAACAGTTCTAAATTACTCTTTGTAATGAGACAAGTCTGACCTGGCAAACGGAGAATGCTTGTCCTCACACATAAACTGAATTCTGTTTTCCCTGGGTGAATGCACAGGCATTTCATCTGCAGTGATAAATATAACTGAGCTATGAGAGGGGTGAAACTTCTAGCCATAGATCATCAGAGTTTTAAGAAAATATTACGTATTTCAGGGAGAATGTTATGGAATGTATGCAGAGAGAGCCTTTCAGCTATTAGAAATTCTTATATTTTTTCAAAGTCAAAGCACCTTCAATTACAGCATGAAGTATCATCTTTCAAAGTCTAACTATAAGACAGAGGATTGAAAACAAGTCTATCAAAATTATGACAGTCCTGCATAGTATAGGAGGGGAATAAAGAAAGGAAATATGCTTAATCAAAGTAAAAGCATAGTAAATATAACAAACCATGTTGTTACAAAGCACCACTACAAAAGCAGATTTCTAAATATTACTATCAATATGTAGTTAAAAAAAAATAAAAAATCAACCAATGAACAAACACCACAAAAACCCAAACCAATGAAGGAAAATACATGTGAAATACATGCCCAGAACAAGCTCATAAAATCAAGGCCACTTGAAGTTACAGCTAAAATCTTGTGCTTAAATTATTCCCAGACTAGCCATCTCATCTGATGCCCTTGCTTGGTGGTGTCTTCTGAGCCTGTGTGTATGATCCTGCTTGCCATGGTGTCAGCTGGGGAGATCCAACCCGAAGAGATGAGTTTTCGGAGATACAAATAACATCAGTGGTACAAGGCTATTGGTGGTATTTGTACCTTACAATGTAAAGGCTCATTCCTGCCTTCATTAGGAACCACTGGCAATTCTCCAGCTGCAATATTTTGGCATGTAGGGCAGAGTGAGGGAGAAATTAAGGATGATAGTAGTTGAAAATCAGAGCTGAAGTTTTAGAATTTTCAAAGCCGTTGGTACTCTCACATGCCTCAAGCAAAGGGGTCACTGCAAGCTTTTACTGATGTCACTAAAGTACTATGAAGAACAACAAGTATTTTGGCTTCTGAATGCATGCATGGTTAGAGGATCGTTGCTGTGTAATAGCTTCAGCAGCATTATAAAAATAAATGCATTAGTTTCTTATGGACTTCACTGGCTTTCATGGACTGTGGATCAGCTAAATAATGCAATCTTCCGATACAGGAGATGAAGACAAAGGAGTGTCATTCCTCTATTTGAATATATTGCCTTTTCCAGTCTCCTTTCAGGCAATTCTGTTTCTTTCATAAGCAAATTGCAATTGAACTTTCAGTTTTGAAAGTCTCATTTTTTAGGCACTCTCGCAGGGAGCTCAGTTTGTTTTCTCTCTCTTTCTCTCTCTCAAATTACATTAGGAGAGATTTGTATTTTCCCCAGTGAAAAGCAATGATGTTACAACCTACAGAAGTGCTGAAACTGTGTGAGGTATTTGAAAACAGCATATTCCCACAAAATCAGAACTGGAAATCTCACGTGATTTGTTCTCAAGGCAGAGATTTAATAATCTCAGATTATGCTGTGTGTCCAGCTACCCGTTTCCTCTCTTCCACAAACAACTTTGGTTCAGTTTCAATCAAATTTGATAGCGTAGTAGAAATACCAGAAGAAACTATATTTCCCTAATTTTGTGAAAACAGGAGTCAGTAAAGAAGTTGGAGACACACTGTCACCCTCTCTTCTTAAAAGGAGAGTCAGTTTGCACTGAGCTGTTAAACATCAGACAAGCATCTGAACACCAAGAGTAGCATCTGCTCATCGATGAGATGCCCTTTTTGGGAACATACAGTCAAGGAATCACAAATTTTTAGGAAACCAACTTTTGTTGGCTCACAAAATCACAGAATAGTAGGGGTTGGAAAGGATCTCTGGAGATCATCTAGTCCAACCCCCCTGCTAAAGCTGATTCACCTAGAACATGTCCAGGTGGGTTCTGAAGAAGTCTCTAAAGAAGAAGACTCCACAACCTCTTTGGGCAACTTCTTTCAGGGCTCTGTCACCCTCAAAGTTTTTTCTTACGTTCAGATGGATCTTCCCATGTTCCAGTTTGTGCCCTGTTGTCCCTTCTCCTGTCACTGGGCACCACTGAAAAGAGTCTGGCCCTATCCTCTTGACAACTGCCCTTTAGATATTGATAAGCATTTACAAGATCCCCTCTCAGTCTTCTCTTCTGCAGACTAAACAGCCCCAGGTCTTTCAGACTTTCCTTGTAAGAGAGATGTTCCAGTCCCTTCACCATCGCTGTAGCTGTCTGTTGGACTCTCTCCAATAGTTCCTTGTCTCTCTTGAACTGGGGAGCCCAAAACTGGACACGGTACTTTGGATGTGGCCTCACTAGGGCAGAATAGAGGGGGAGAAGAACATTCCTAGTCTTGCTTGTTACACTCTTCTTACTGCACCCCCAGAGACCGTTGGCCTTGGCTACAAGAGCACGCTACTGGCTCATGATTAACTTGTTGTCCACCAGGACTCCAAGATTCTTCTCCATGGAGCTGTTTTCCAGCAGGTCAAACCCTCAGCTGTACCGGTGCATGGGGTTATTCCTGCTCAGGTGCAGGACCCTGCACTTGCACTTGTTGAACTTCATTAGGTTCCTTGCTGCCCAGCTCTCCAGCCTGTCCAGGTTTCACTGAATGGCAGCACAGCCTTCTGGTCTGTCAGCCACCCCTTGCAATTTTGTGTCATCAGCAGACTTGCTGAGTGTACACTCCATCCCTTCATCCAGGTCATTGATGAATATATTGAACAAGAAGTCAGAGCTACTCTTGAACTCACAGAACTACTCTTGAAAGGAACTTAGTACTCCAGAATGATTATATAGTGATCAGTTGAGTTGCAGTGCTACATACTTGTAGACAGCCTGTTTTCTTATTTTTTTATTGCTTATCATATTACTTGCCTTATTTTTTTAATACTTTTTGTATGTGTTTCGTAACACTGCTTCAATGTTTGCTCACTAATGTGTTCTTAAAGGGCACAGTGATAAATGATTCCCAGGAAGTTTCTAACAATCGATGTCTGCCAGGGTAGTACAACGTGGCAACTGATTTTGGGTGCCTCTGCTTTTGAGTACTCAGTTATAAGCATTCAGCCCTTGAAAGTCAGGCCTCCTTCAATCAAACATTTAGAGTGGACACCTAAAATCATTAACAAACTTTTCCTTTTATAGATGTATAATACTAAAAGCTTTTTTAAAAGAATTATTTCTTGCCTTAAGAATGTTTCCATTATCTGTCGCTCTGAATAGTCTGCGTTCATGGAAGTCGTGTATGATTTATAGAGTCGGTTAAAAGTAAGCCATAAAAAGTAGTAGCCTCAACATAAAATACAAGCTTATATGGTTCTTGTCTTAAGATACTGTATCTTAAATTTTGCTGAGCAGTGATGGAAGACTTCATTAAACTACACTGAAAAGAAAAATAAAGTGTATGACACATTAGTGACACACTATTAAACAAAAGAGGGTGAAGGATCTGTTGTGACAATAGAAGTAGTGGCGTTGCTTAAAAAATGGATTGCAGGCAATGGCACTTGAATTTAAATCAGGTTCACCCTATAAAATATGGTTTGGAATATAATGCTCGCATTATGTCTCTGTTAAACCAGCAGTTCATTCTTATTAGGTAATGATCTTGGGCAGGCTTTCCTGCTGGGTGATTTTCAATGGGTCATAATGAAGGTATAGTCTGGAAAGATTATACACAGCCAGACAGGAATGCACTTTGCAACAGAGTAGGCTTCAAATTTTTACAGTGTTTGGTAGACTTACGTGAATAGGCACAAGATATTTTTTCTTTCTCCCTTATTGGAAAAATCACTTTCTCAACTTGATTTGATCATAGTCCCTCAGCCTGGGCTCTCAAACCATCTTGAATATAGTTCCTGAAACACCTGGAGGTAAAAAAAACAACAACAACAAAAAAAAAGATAAATGGATTGTGTGTAGGCAAAATCCAGATTCTTCCACGTGCCAACAGTGGTAGCTGTAGTAGTACACTCTGGACCAGACTGGAACTTCTTGTACTGCTGTGATCCTGCAAGTCTCCTTACACCCTCTTTCACAACATTGTAACTTTCTACCCGCAGCACCCCACCCTCATCTGTAGCAAACGGGAAAGCTATTCCTTCCCTGAGAGCCAAATAAGATCTCTGATCAACAGGTACATGAAAGCTGGAGTTAGAAAAGTTTCATGTAAAGAATTTTTCCACAGAGCTGAATTTGAAAAAATTGAACACCTTATAAGTTGTGACCTGATTTTTAGCAAGGTGGGTATTTCATTCCATGAGTTAAAAATGCACGTGCAGATGTATTAATGGATATTTTTAAATACTTTCTTTACAGAAATAACCTGAGACAAAGGGTACATGTACAATTATTATTCATTCTGGTGAATTGACAGTGACTGTTAGAGCAACAACTGGTTATTCACTGGCCCAAAGAAGAGATAATTTCAACAGGACTGTGAGGAGAGGTGTCTTTGATTTGCCTTGTAATGTTTGTGCATAAACATGGCTCTTGATATCCCTCTGTGGCATTCTGTGTAAGTCTCTGAGTGCTGTTCCCCTGCTGTTGATAGGTAATTAAATTCTATTGCTCTTGCTGCTGGTTTGCGTACCATCTGGTACACTGCCACGTAGAGCCAGTGTGTCTTCACTGCAGAGACTTATTTTATGAAATATGTGTATAATCTGAAAAAGGGGTAGTTGAGAAGGATTCACTGGAAGATTAGAATCTAAATCTTCAACAAATCCCTCCACCTCTCCACCCACCCCCAAATATCCAATTGATCAGTTTTATTCTACTGCATCTTTCTTTGGATTGGAGAGAGATGCAATGCAAAAACTTGGGCTAAAAGCTTTGGAACAGAAGAAAAAAATGTTTGTAACTCTAAAAGAAGATTTTGTAGTTCTAATTGCTGGGAAGGATTTGTCTGACTTTAATTTTGGGCTGTGAGGGAAAATTACACTACAGTTCCTGGGTGGTGGGTGATGGGATTTGCAAAGGTCCAGCAGAAACGGCCCATCATTGTAGGCTATGTGAAGGGGGCACAATAGGTGAAGCAGCAGTGATGGACTTCACTGTATTTCTTGCAGGCTCCTGAGCTCAGGTTAGCCTTGGTAGCAGCCTGGCTAGTGTTTCAGAATAGGGAGTGCATGCAGGGCTGAGTCTTTCACACATAAACATGTTAGTGCATGGTTAAGCACAAATAAACTGCACTTCCAGTGTTAAGTGGTTTACAAGTTGTTTTTATTTTTATTGTTTGTGGTTCACTGGTAGCTAAGAGTAGATACTTAAAAAGTGTAATCCGCTGATGAGCTATGGTTATTCACAAATACCATCTTATTTCTTTTAATTCATGAAGTATGTTTCTAAGACTGAAATGCCAGAGTGGGATCAAGTCTAGAGGTCATTTTTTTCTGGTGTCTGTCCTGGTAGTGTTTATCCATGCATCCCAAAGAAAAGACAGGAAACATCCCCAGATGGTATAGGAGAATTTGAATTT
Source organism: Actenoides hombroni (assembly GCA_024336885.1). Taxonomy (NCBI): domain Eukaryota; kingdom Metazoa; phylum Chordata; class Aves; order Coraciiformes; family Alcedinidae; genus Actenoides; species Actenoides hombroni. The sequence goes on from WUAM01000161.1 coordinate 1,071,876, forward strand.
ATACCCTTTTCCCCACCTCAAGAAAGTCCTTATAAGCCCTAAAATTTCTTGTTATATTCCTTTTAAAAAAATCCTTTTAATGCTGGAAGATCTTACCTATCAAATTGTTCATCTTAGAGCTATGTAAAATGCCACCTAACATCATCATCTAATTAAGCTGTACACTCTCTCTAAAAAACTCCTCTTACCATGTTTTAATTAAACCCTTGCATTTAATTAAGCATCTCCTTTTTTTTTTTTTTTTTAATTCTGTATGGTTTACAATGTGTTAAAACACATTCAGATGAAGAGCATTTTCCCTGCCCCTCAGGCCTACAGATCACACCATATGAATATATTAGATTCAGTTAACAATGACTGCAGGTAAACTAGGCACCTTTATACATCCATTATCCCACATCTTATGTGTAGATAATTATGTTAAAATTTGGACCCTGCTTTTTTGGATGATGAGTCTTTTTGAGACATAAAAAATTACTCATGAAAAGTACATGACAAGTATCATCAAATTGTTGATAAAGGTCATGCCCCATGTCAAAAACATTTTAGTATAAATTATTTTTGAAAGCCCAAGCTTCTTTCAAAGATCAAATAGCACCAACATCCTGATTATATTAACTAAACATCCATCTGAAGAAAGCAAATTATGCAGGAGACTCATAAAAGCTCTGACTCAAAACATACACTTTTTAAGTTACATGTGGTAAAGGTCATTCTAAATTCAAAAAGCTTTGATATTTTTATGAAATAAGAATGTTAATTCTAGGTGCATAATACATTTTCATTTGTTGCCTTTTTCATTTGTAATATGTATTTGCTATGCAATGCATATGAATTTTGTATAGGAATTCAGTTGTGTTCTGCTTCATGTTTGTTGATCCTTTGGATTTTATACTGTACACTTTTGAAATGTATAAATAGGATCAGCAATGTCCATAATCAATTAATGCAGTATTGGAGAGCATGCTCTAAAATACATGGGTTTGAATTTTAGAAAATGGTGAAATTCAAGATGCAAATTTATCTTTTCAGGTTCTTAATCATCTGCATAAGAAGTTGAGAAACATGTCAAAGAAATCAGAAGCATCCAAGAAAAAGGTAGATAGCTTTCATTACCAATGTGTATTTGCTTATATTTTAGTTTTATGGCTAAGCTAATTTGATATTATATTGCTTGTTGCCAAAGATGTAATGTAGAGTAGGAATTGGTATGAAGTATTTAATGATGTATTCAGTGTCTCTTTGAACTTAGCAGGATTGGAATTTTTTTCTAGTCCAAGTTTTCTGTCGAATGCATCAAGCGTCAAGCCACTACCTGAGATCTCTGTATTTTGACCTTCAGAGCATCTGAAATTTAGTCATGGAGAGAAAACCTGTCTCTAATACTAAATGTTGAGTTTTTTCCTCACAGTCATTTTTCCCTAACTTGTAAATCTTTTTTTAATTATTTTTTTAACTAGCTGATTTATTTAATGTTTTATGAAGAACTCCTAGGTTATATGATGAGACTTGAAAATTTGGTTTATTGTGCTTCCTGATAGGAGTCTAATAAGAGACTTTTAATGATTCTGCAATTATTCTGTTGATTTTCCACAAAACCTTTTTTCTCTTGTGATCAAGAGTTAAGTTGTATGCTGGTCACAAATAGAATTGTGAAAGGTCTTTAAAGCAGAATAGAAACTTTGCGATTTAGAACAATTTTTGAAAGATGTGTTTATATATTGAATTTGTCAGTTAATATAATATGCTTCTGATTTTTGAGCAGATTTGACCACAGCAATCATTTGACTAACTTCTCAGTGTATGAATGTGGAGTTAGAAAAAACCCTTAGGCTATAGCTCATCATTTGATCTGATCACTATTACCATATGGGCATGCAGACTGTCTGCAATGTAAATGAGATATACATGGGCTCAACAGGAAATAAGTAATCTATTATTTATGCATTCTCTATTTTAAGGAAAAATGTCCTAGTCAATAGATTTTGATTCCCAGAATTAAAGAATGATGGCCCTGATTCCATAAAATACTTAACACATATGCTTTTGCATTTAATGTTTGCAAGACCAAAGGTGTTCTGTACATTGCCATCTTGATTCTCATCTAAATTCTTCTCAAACGAAGTATCTGTGCTTATCCTCTAAACACTAACTTTTAAAAATTGCAAGTAAAAATCAAATCTGGCTACAAACTAGCTTTCGTAGCTTCAGGGAAAAGCATTATAGATATGCCCAAGCCTGCTTGGATGAATAAGGGTTCAGTAACCAAAGGGAAAAAAAAAAAAAAGCAGCCCAAACCATTTTTTGCTTTAGAAAAATAAGGGTCTGATCCAAAGGCCTAACTTAAGTTTTTCAAAGCAACTCTTGTTTTCACTAGTGTGCCGTCTCTCTCTGCTTACTATATCCTTCTTCTTTTCCTTTTACTGTTCTGTTAAGAATGCATTTCATACACATTTCTAGCTCTATTCAAGCTTTTATGAAAACTTTCTTAAATTTAATTTGCTATACATTGGAAAAAAGTTGATGAAAAATAAAAATCTGCCTAAATGCTGTTTTTCATGATTTTTGGTCACAGAATCACAGAGTGGTAGGGGTTGTAAGGGACCTCTGGAGATCATCTAGTCCAATCCTCCCCCAGCTACAGCAGGGTCACCCAGAGCAGGTCACCCAGGATTGTGTCCAGAAGGGTTTGATAGATCTCCAGAGAAGGAGACTCCACAACCTCTTTGGGCAGCCTGTTCCAGGGCTCCATCACCCTCACAGTAAAGAAATTTCTCCTTATGTTTAGGTGGGAAAAAAGTCACAAAGCATTGATACTAATATCATGTGTTTCAGGTGACTTTTATTTGCTAATGATAAACCCTAAGCAAGCTCCTGTTAGGTAAACAAGAGCTGCCTTTTAGTGTTACCATGGTTGCAAGTCATAATGTTGATTTTGGGAAGGTAAGCTCCGAATTTAAGCTTAGGAGGATTAATGGGATAAAACAGGTGTTTTGAGGTTTCCTACTACAAAATTACTTCTTCTGCAGATAGGAAATACCTTAAGAAAAATAAGTTACAAGAGACATATGATTAACCTCTGCTTTCAGTCTATCAAAAGTCAGTGATTTTCTCGGTGCGATTTTCTTTATAGATGTTTGAACAAACTGAAGGGATATGCCTCTTTTGAAGTAATTGTACATTTTCCAGACAATCTGTTTTCAGTTGGAATATTAACACATTGAAGGGATCAGAGAATGAACTGCTCTTAATGTATACTTCCTTGTTAGAACATACTCTCCTGATGAGACCTGGAAGAGAAAATATTTGCGTGGCTATTGTGTCAGCGGCAACTGACCTAAACTGCATAGTGCTAAGTAGAGGAATGGCTTGTGAGAACAGACGAATCCTTGAGACTAAACAAATTATATTTGCTACAGATACAATGTCCTTTGGTTCCTGTTGTGAGATTTTGCTAACCAACAACAGTATTCTGTCATAAATTAATTTGGCCTCTTGCCACATGAATCAAACTTTTTTTTTCTGTAAGTTAAGTCATGTTGTCATGTAGGTCAGCCTGAATTATTACTGAGCATTAATCAATTCAAGAAGTATAGACCAAGTTCAATAAACCAGCAAAAAAGTCTATATATTCTCTGTGCTGCAGTATTTATCACTGTGGCCACTAGGTTGGTTTTGCCTGTGAAGAGGAGCCTATATCATCTGAAAAATAATGCTGTAGAGTGTTAATATAGTAATTATAATGGTCCACAACATAATATATTTTGGAATTAATATTAGGCTTTTACTGGGAGAGTGATTTAGTTGAAAGAGGTACTTGTTAGAGGAGTAGGTATTAATTAGTCAAGCAACAGCAAAGCACTGACTGATGTTGCTGAACTAAGTGAAAGCAAAACAAAACACTGACAGTCAACCTCCACTGTGCCCTGGCAGAGTACTTTCAGTGCCTGAAAAGTGAGTAGTGGCTGATGCTGCAGCTGTCTGGATGGATCTAATGAACTTATGGCCTTTCCTTTTCATACATAACGAAAGCGGAGTCAGGAGGCAGCACTGAGGATATTTTGTGTAATTTATTTCTGAGTTCAGTGTTTGGTGGTAAGCTTGAATTTCCAGAAATTTTAAGCTCCTTATTTTTCTCTCTTTTTTTTTTTCTTTTTCCCCTAGTTGTATTCCATAATGTTGTTGTATGACTCACCCAGTGGAAACATTATGTTTAAAGGAGAGACCTTCAAAAAAGCCCCTGCTCCTTTTGTAGACACTTGAGCAAAGTGTTTGTCTGACTGCTCCAAGCTCTTCCACTAGCTGCCTTCATATATCAAGGCTTATGTTATTTTTATTTTACATAAAACTCCTGGCCACCTCAGAAAAGATAGGCTTTTGTGTAGGGAATCAGGAACACCATTCTCTACCCTTGAGCAAAGTTACACGTTTGGCTTTTACTGTGGCATTTTCAAGGCTGAGGTTCTCCTTGCAGTAGTTCACTATGCAAAATAAAGTCCATGCAGGTAATAGAGTAAAATCAGTAATACATATTCCAAAGTGCATTTTCTCTCAATATGCCATTTTTTTTCACCAAATAATGTTTTTGAAGCAGGTTTAAAGCAGATTCTCGAAGTGCTTATCAGACATCTGTGTTTTCCTTTCCCTGTCTCAGACAGCACAAACTGTGTTGGTGGTGGTAGTGGTTTTTGGCATCTCCTGGCTGCCGCATCACGTGATTCATCTCTGGGCTGAATTTGGAGTTTTCCCACTGACTCAAGCCTCCTTTCTCTTCAGAATAACTGCGCACTGCCTGGCTTACAGCAATTCTTCTGTGAACCCAATAATATACGCATTCCTCTCTGAAAATTTTAGGAAAGCCTACAAACAAGTCTTCAAGTGCCAGATAAGTAACGAGTCACCTCTGAATGATGCTAAGGAAAATAAAAGTCGGATAGATACACCACCATCTACCAACTGTACACACGTGTGAACTTTGAAAAGTCCTGTATGTTGGCTAGTCATTTCTGTGAACTAAACACCTAGAAAACAAAGCACAATGAGCTTTATCTTGGGTTTATTTTGATAAAGCTAATTGGTATTTACTGTACTGAAGTTGCGCTTGTAGCAAAAGTTTGTGAAACTAGCGTGAAAGAAAACTGGGTCCTTTGCATCTTAGATAGCTGTGTCACATGAAGCTCTTGGAGCTTTAAGAGATACTTGAGAAAAAAATGATGGAGGCGATATGCCTATATTCTTATTCACTACGCATACCTAGGGTGTGTAAAGATTCAAACATACAAGAAGGAAATATCGATATGGACAAGTAACTTTTTGGCATCTTACTCCATCAAATTGTAGAGATGGATAACTTTTCTGTCTTACTGATAATAAATACCATAGTACTATGATTTCAGAGAGGACAACTTTTGTTGTCTCTTCAGATTGTTTCAGCAATGCCTTTTTGCTTTTTAAAGTAAAGATGGGCTCTGAGTCAGAGTTGAAACAACCCATGTACAGTTTGAGGCAATTGATTTAGCGAGGAAAAGCGAATTTTATCTGTTAAGCTGTCTTTTTAATGTAACGTACTGAGCAATGATGGATTTTTTTCCACTTCATATGCCTGCCTTACTGTATACACAGAACTGCATACGCTGTATAAGGTTTTGTTTATGATCTGTATGTAGTTGTACCAAAATGAGAATTTGTGTCTGTCTGAGGGAAGCTTTTCTTCACGTGTTGCATGTGCATATGTATGTTTTGTTAACTTAATAGACTTTGAGATGGAGATACAGTTTTAAATGTGCAATATATATGTTTTAAAATACTGTGTTCCATAAAGTAACTCTGGGCAATGCTTAAGAGTTTAAAAAAGCATTCCCTTAAAAATTGTAGGTGGAGATTGATATTGTGTAGTTCTCAATTGGAAAAATTCAGAAGATATATTTAAATCAATACAAGGTATATAAGGTGAATGATCCAATTCTGGAAATTCTTAAATAAGATGGGCAGTTTCAGCAATTTTATAAAATACTTACACAGAATCACACATGTTAAGGGTTGGAAGGGACCTCGAAAGATCATCTAGTCCAGCGCCCCTGCCAGAGCAGGACCACTTAGAGCAGTCACACAGGAACGTGTCCAGGTGGGGTTTGAATGTCTCCAGAGAAGGAGACTCCACAGCCCTTCTGGGCAGCCTTTTCCAGAGCTCCATGACCCTCACAGTGAAAAAAATTTTCCATATGTTTCTGTGGAACCTCTTATGCTCCAGCTTACACCTGTTGCCCCTTGCCCTATCATTGGACATAACAGACTTAATATGTCTTTAAGTGGTAAACCACTGAAGAACTAGTGAAAGGGCACTCAGTCCTTTGAGAATATTATGGTTAGCTGGCATAAGATAGGCTTTTACTTTTTTATTAATGACCCATAGCCTCATAAACTGTCGAAGGAACCTCTGGACATCCTCTCAGGGGAGGGCTACCCACAGGATTGGATCACATCCTTGTCTGGGTGAGTTTTGAAAATTTCTGAGGGTGGAGATTCAACCACTTGGGGGGGAGGGCAACCTGTGCCAGTGCCTGATCACCCTCACTAAAATAGTTTTTCTTATCCCCAGTTAGGATTTCCCTTGATGTTGCTCATGACTGTTGCCTTCTGTCCTTCCACTGTCTACTTAATTATTCTCTGTAACTAATACATAATTTAAGATGACAAATTTCCCCCCAGCCTTCTCCTCTGAAACAACGCATCCCTCTCAGTCTGTCTTCATCTGTTGTGCTCCAGCTCCCTGTCCGGATTAGTGGCCTTCTACTGGCACTCCTGCAGTGTATCCATCCCTCTCATGAATTGGGGTGTTCAAAACTGAACACTGTGTTCCAGATGTGGCCTCATGAGTACTCCATAGACTGGTCACTTCCCTTGACCCATTGGCTGATTCTTGCTAATACAACCCAGTATAACAGTAATTTATTGCTACAAGGGTACGCTGCTGACTCATATTTAATTTCTGCTTTACAAGCACCTTTGTGTCCTTTTCTGAAGAACTGCCCTGAATCTCAGTCCAAGTTTCAGGACTTTGCTTTTGGCTTTGTTGAATTTCATGGAGTTGACAGCTGTTACTTCCATTCTTCCAGTTTACCAACAGCCCTCTGAAAGGTGACCCTTCTTTGCAGCTTATCTACCACTCCCCCACATTTGTTATCATGTGCAAGCTTGCCGAGCACGTCCTGCACCCCTGTCTGGGTCTTTGAAGATGGTAAATAGTGTTGGCCAGGTGCTCTGTTAGGTTCCTTTGTCTCCAAAAACTTGCTTTAAAAAAAAGTTCAGCATGGTGGAACCACAGCAACTATGGAGGGCTAGCTAACATGAAAATGTCTACATTGATGTGTCAGTTTTGTCTGCTTTGAATCAGTAAAATTATATTGAAGATATGCTATTGCATGCATGGTGTTTGTGTCCATTCTTTCATATGAAGAGACAGTTTGATGATATTGCTAGGAACACAAAATATATGAAAAATACCTCAGTTGGAGAAAGGTTTATCTGTGCAAGAAAACATTTTATGGGTTGTAAAGACTAATGTATAAAGAGGTCAAGAAATTATTCCACTGGGGGGTTTTGTCCAGTGTTGGCCCTGCTTGCTTGTAAGTAGATATTTGAGGTATGATACAAGATTATTACAGCTGTGCTCTTCTTCAACTAATAAAGCCTAAAATACATTTCCAAGATATGTGTGGACCCAGTTGTACACTGTGCACTGTTATATATAAATCAGATTTAGGATCCATAGTCAAAATGGAAAAAAAAAAAATAATAAAAAATCAGTCATTAAATTACACAGATTTCAATCAAATGTATAAACTATTTATTATATGTAATGATGTAAACACTCAGAATTGCTTAAAATTTGTATCAAAAAATATAAAATTTCCTAATATTTCTCGTGTCTAAGGCAGGTAAAATCACATGCTATAATAGATTACAAAGATATGACCAAACTGGCTGAAATTCTATGTAAAAAATGATTCTGACCATATAGGGACCAAACTACAATTTTGTAATTGAGTGTTCCCATCTGCAATTTTAATGTTCTTTCAGTATTTTATATGATGAAATTAACTGGATCTTTGATTATTTACAGATTCTTCTGAAGTCTTTTTCTAAATGTAAGCATTGGAAAAAAGCGTATTTCCAAAACAATTTCATTTTTTCTAAGATAGGACATTTTATGATGTTTTAAGTTACGACCCTTTAAGCTTTGTATTAATTTTCACTTTGTATTCATGCACCTTTCTTAAAACCTTAACTTTATTATTTTCATAATCTATTTTATCTTCATTTTTTAAAAAATACTGTCAATGTCCCCAATAGGTAAACATTAAACTTCATAAATTTATTGTTGCAGTGAAGTAAATTTTACTGCATTATAGGGAAACTGAGGGTTCTTTTTATAAAATAATGTTGTGATTGCAGTATTTTAAATGTTATCTTCATGGTTGCCTCACAGTACAACATGTCACATTGAACCTAATGATACCTGTGGTGTTTTGTGAAAGGATAAAAGCAGAGAAAAGAACAGCTTCTATCTTACAGAGCCTGTGTTAGTGTTATATATTCAGTACATGTGCAAATGTTGAAGACCAGAAAAATAAAATTCTGTGTTTGTTTTAAATATGTAATGAATCTAAAGTAACATGCAATTGTTTTAAGACATACTGTGCTTTGCATGAATTTTCAAGTGATTTTTTTAATAGGTCTGTACTGTCTCTGCTTGTCTCTATAATATGAAATACTAAGTGCTTTTCTTAAAAAAATGTTTACATAATACTTAAAAACAAGTGGTGCCCTCAGGAAAACTTCCAGAAAAAATAATGTACACAAAACTCAATAGAGCTTGATGGCTAGATGTCATTATAGGTTGAAAATACCTTTTTGAGAATTTAATTGATACAAAAACCATTCTCAAGTACTTAAGTGCAGGAGGCATGGTCATCCTTTCATTCAGGCTGGTAAAAGTCAACGGAAATTGCTGGAATTTATTGATATTTCTTGAATATTCAAGTGCAAATTAAATCTCTGTAATTTACATTTTGCTTAAGAGACATACAAACAGAACCAGTTCCATGTTTTGAATATGGAAGGAAACATAGTTCTCCAGTGATGTGAAATCCAAACCTATTCTATGGAAGTCTGTATATAGCTCCACTTTTGGAAGGAGGCAGTCAAATCAGTGCATATTTTTATGTGGATTTGCATTAACATTGAGCAATGGCTCTTTCAATACAGTAAAAATAGCTAGATGAGCATGATCAGTTCTACATCCCATGAAATGCACTTTTAAAAACATAAGCAAATGCTACAGTATGGATTTAAAATGATGTGCACTTTATCAATTTTACTGTGCAGTTCTTAAATAATCATTTGTATATGCATATATACTTGACATTTGTAGATATGGTAGTGTACCTCACCCAGATGCATTTACTGGATGCAGACTGAGGTCTCATTTTATAGAAATATTTCTGTAAGTGCAGCATTCTGTCCTTGGAAAACTCTGTACCCTTCCCATTGCATGGTTATTCCATTCCCTCATAAATATCTGACCATATTTAAAATTAGCTGAGAAAAATAAAATCTCTCATTTAGTAATAAATCATTTGAGCTACACAGATGTTTCTAGCAATACCTGCAGAGAATTTATCAAGCTGGTTAAGTTTAATATGAACATTCTGAAAGAAGATACAAAATTCTTACTGATGGCTTGTAGCTGTGACATTTATAGAAGAGATGATGGCATGACTGTTCCTTTACGTGGAATGTCACAATTTCATAGAATCAAGAGAATCATAAAATGGTCTGGATTGGAAAAGACCTGTAAAGGTCATCTAGTCCAACTCCCCTGCAGTGATAAGGGACATCTTCAACTGGATCAGGTTGCTCAGAGCCACGTCCAACCTGACCTGGGGTGTTTCCATGGATGGGGCACCTACCATATCTCTGGGCAACCTGTTCCAGTGTTTTACCACCCTCACTGTAAAAGATTCCTTATGTCTAGTCTATATTTCCCGTCTAATAGTTTACAACCATTACCCCTTGTCCTCTTGCAACAGGCCCTGCTAAAAAGTCTCTTCCCATCTCTTATACAGGCTCCCTTTAGGTACTGGAAGGCCACTATAAGGTCTCTCCAAAGCCTTCTCCAGGCTGAACAACTCTCCAAGTCTGTGTAACTGAAAGGACTTGCAAAACCCCTGGATTAGTGAATTCAGAATGTGGTAGTACCTGGGGTTGTGTCACTGGAAGCACCGTTGCAAGCAGGGGGACTTTCATAAAGACATTTCCTAGAATTTCTTTAAAAAAAACCCAGACACCCAAGCTGAAAACTGATAGCAATTCAGCATAGAGAGATATGGTTAAGAAATGGCCATATTACATCACACAGCTCTGTACCCACCCAGACAGATAAATACCTGATGCTATGCTTCATTTAAGAGTGGATGAGATCACAAGATCCCATACAGTGGAATTAAGCTGTGACAGTTAAATCTGTAAATGAAGTAGAAGTCTTTTTATTAAGCCATGGACATAAATAATCCTAGAATGCTTAATGAACAAATGCTATATATTATGGGGTATATATCCCACTGTTTCTTACTTCAAATCACATCTGGGTATGTCTCAAAAGATTTTGTGTGTTTAAAACTCAAAATATGGACTAGGTGTTAGTACTGCTTTGAGGAAAAAAATGCAGCTTATGTTACAGAGTATTTAGACCTGTTGATCACAATGGCCCCTTCTGACCTTAGTTTATTATAATTCTTACTCTTAGTTTTGTAATTAATAGTATGAGCTATGGAGCTATAAAGAAAATACATTGCAAAACTGAGCTAATATTCAGTCTACAAGTCATCACCTGAGGATGTATATAGAATAACTGCACAAGTCGGCTACATCCTGAAAAGATCTTACAATGATTAAATTCAATTCAAATCTCTGACATATGGATTGCCACTCTTAGAGAAAAAATTAAAATGATGCAGTGTGCTCTTCTCATTTTGCTTAATTACTTTTTGCCCTAATTAAATGTAATCAATCGCATTACTTTTGCATTGCAATTTATCGTTTTCATGAGAACTATGAGCTGACTGTTCCTGCCACATTTGAAACACCTGGTGGTAATTGCATTTCACTCCGTAAGTCAACGGCAAAGCTCTTTACCAATCTGTTGTGAGGTTACACTGGAAATCTTTACAAGCTAGAGGGTGTCACAGTAATGTTTTAATTTCACCATGTCTTAAACAAAACCTTGCAAAAAGTATCTATACAGAACACACGTGATCTGCCATTATGCTTCTGGTAGATCAGTCAGCGTTTCATGGATATTTAAACAGGTTGGGTGGTAGAGAAACCTGACTACGTGCCTGCCACGCAAGGCTTCATGTGGGCTTGTAAGGTGGGAACACTAATGTGAGTGTGGGCTCTGCTGTTTTCAAGACTTCTGGGTACTCCTTACTAAAATGTGCACAGAGCAGGGTTTTGTGTTTCATTTTGGTTTGGTTACCCTTTGCCCTCAGTGCTGCAAGAATGGAGCAAAGAGACTGTTTTGTCCTTCATAATTAAGTAGCCTGACTGGGATCTTCAGCATCAAGGAAACCACTTCTATACTTTCAACCCTATTGCTATAGATTCAAGAGTATCCTGATAATACGGCCTAATGCACTAAATGAAAAATGGTATATAATTATTAACATCAGGGGAAGAGAAGAGAGGGTAGGAGGAGAGGAATAAATGTTGAAGACCATCAGTGTTTGCGAATGGAATATATTTAGGGCTCCAACTTTTAACGTCTACTGGCCAATACTTAGTAGTTTGTAGGCAATTTGTCAGGGAAGAGCGGAATCTTCTGGACTTGGGTCATTATTTTTGACATTTATTTATGTGTATAACAAAACTTGCAGAATCATATTTCTCATATGTTGTCTGTTGTTGCTCCACAGAGTTGTCCTGAGATGTGTTTTTAGGTGTTCTTGCATTCATATGGATGAAGAGTTAAGTATTCTTTTTAACACTTGTGATAATCTTAAAATAAAAAGGGTTATTTTACCTCCAGTTCTGCACATACCTGACTGCAAGGCACAATTTATGTATAAATCACTACTAAACATCCAGGGAAAAAACCCAGTATCATCTGAAATGATTATTGGGGAAAATGAGACACAGCAAGTAGCTTCCAATATGGATTTGATTTTCACCTGTAGTATTAGAGCTGATGTTCATGTGTGAAACCTGTTTGGAAAGCATGCTTATACTATGATCCCATGCTGGAAAAATACTTAGGCTAAAAGTAATGCAGAACTATACCATAAATATAGACAGAAAATATTGCCAAGATAAAGGGCATATGACTATTTTGCTATGGATGAAATAATACGAAGATGATGTTTTGTAATCACACAAACCTCATTAAAATGTCTTTGGTGTTTTGCTAATTTTGCCACATCCAGAAGATTTCTATAATGTCAAATGAAATAGAATCTTGCATTTAAATTATTTATTCAGTAGATTTCATTAATATATAAGGGAAAGAGGTTTTTTCCTCTTTTTATGACAGCAATATTACAAATGGTATAGTTGAGTACAAATGGAAGTAAATGGACTTTCCTACTTCTAATCTGAATCTTACAATATTTACCCACTCTTAGATACACTATTCAGAGACCTTTCCCACTTTTCCTTGTGAAATACTGATTTTCCTACTGATTTTAAGTTACATCACTTCCATCAGTGTAAAAGAACATGGTAATAAAATATCTGCCTCATGGCTGATAAAAAGTAAATGATTGTAGGAGGAACTATGCTGTGCACATTATTTTGTTTTTCAAATTTGACTTAAAACTTGCAATTGTAATCCTTTCACTCTTATGTATGAATGGTATTTGTTGTATTTAATTCTGCCTGGCTAAAAAGATGCAAATAGAACGTATTATTTGCTTGGTGACTCAGATTTCTAAAAAGTGCATATTAATCAAATTAAAGCTCATTACACTGAATGCCTGTTCATGTCCTGCTTTTCTAATCTTTAAAAAACCCCCACTGTTACTGAAAAATACACTGCTTTTAAATTACTTTTATCCTTCCAACAATCAGTGCACATCAGAGAGAAGGGGGAGAATATTTTTGATGATATTTCTAAAGCCAAGAACTGTATTACACATCCTTCTAAGAGGCAAGAGAGTAAATTAGCAAAGTGCAAATAAGAGTGAAAATAATCTATAACTGCTGCATATTTATGTAGTGACTAAGTCAAGTGCATCCCTTGTTTTCATTAGAAGAAACAATGAAAACTGTTCCTTTTCAAACTGTACTTTATTATCATTCTAGTTGTATTGTAACTTCTAATGTACTTACCTGAGCAGAATCATAAATATTGTTCAGTTACTTATCTAGACTTTACTGAAGTAAACTTTACAAGTACTGTGTTCAGTTCTGGGCCCCTCACCACAAGAAAGACATTTAGTTCCTGGAGTGAGTCCAGAGAAAGGCAACCAAACTGGTGAAGGGTCTGGAGAACAAGTCCTGTGAGGAGAAGCTGAGGGAGCTGGGATTGTTTAGTTAGGAGGAGACTGAGGTGAGGTTTAGAGTGAATATTAGGAGGAATTTCTTTACTGAAAGAGTAGTCAGGTGCAGGAACAGGCTGCCCAGGGAGCTGGTGGAGGTATTCAAAACACATATAGATAAGGCATTTCAGGACATGCTCGAGATGGGATGGTGAGGTGGTTTTTTTTGTATGGTGTTTTTTTGTTGGTTTGGGGTTTTTTTTTGATTGACAGTTGGACCTGGTGATCTTAAAGGTCTTTTCCAACCATGAAAAGTCTAAAAATAACAGAAGGAAAGTAATGCTATGAATATGTAGCAGTGAAAGATACTGAAAGAAATAAGTGGGATTACTGGGGATGACAATTATTACTGGGCAGTTGGAGTTCCATTTTTTGGGATGGATCACTGTATAGAATCATAGAATATGAGGTTGAAAGGGACCTCAAAGATACAACCTTTCTGGCAAAGGCATGGTCATATAATTTAGCAGGTGAGTAAACTTTCCTACCCACCATAGTTCTGTTATGATCTGTCACTTTTTTTTCTTTTTTTCTTTTCTTCTTTTCTTTTTTCTTTTCTTTTCTTTTCTTTTCTTTTCTTTTCTTTTCTTTTCTTTTCTTTTCTTTTCTTTTCTT
>WUAM01000161.1:1094537-1106536 GCA_024336885.1 Actenoides hombroni
CCCTTCCCTTCCCTTCCCTTCCCTTCCCTTCCCTTCCCTTCCCTTCCCTTCCCTTCCCTTTATTGTTGCTACGTATTTTACTTCAAATTGTCAGTTTTAGTAAAGCTTGCCCTTTTTCAAGACCTACAATGCTTTCCTCTAGACTATTTTTGTGTTTGACTATTATAGGACCTTATCCAATGTTCAGGACTACACATATTCTCTTCCATGTGCACAAGAATCAGGTAAAAATCAATGATAGAATTAAAATAATATTATTATGATAATTATTATAATTTGTCATACTGGAGAGAAGCTATGAGGCTGTTATCAAAGAGCTTGCAGAAATGGGTTATGCTTGTTGCTTCCTGATGTTGCTCCTGACATAGCACATTTCCACCACACCAGAAGTACTGGGTTATGCTTATATTGGCACAATTCATTTCTGATTCCTACATTTTCATACAAAATCTTTTTTATTTTTTTTATTTTTTTTGCAAGATGCCACAATTTCTTCTGAAACAGCTGGTAATGGATTCTTTCAGTCAGTTTTTACAGAGATGAACTGAAAGTCTCAAGGGAAGAAAGAGCACAAGGAGAGAAGAAGAAAAAGTGTGAGGGAGAGGAAGTGGCTTTGATTAGTTCCGAAGGCAATAATATGTTACATCTCTGGCTCAGCATGTTCATCAGTTCTGGTGGAAAATCTGCAGGACATGTTAAACAGTTCCTTTCTGCTCTGTAAAGCTAGGCATGATTCCCTTCAGGGTGCAAGAAAAACAATTGCACTCTCAGTAATCTACAGAAACACTTCTACCAGACACCTCTGGTTTTAAGAAAAAATTCATCTAACACTTCTGACTTACTAGGAGTTGATACGTATTTTTTATTGGTTTCTTTTTCAGAAATTGATCAAGAACAATCTCAGTTATAAACCTCTAGATATTTCTTAGGTTTTGTCCAGACAATTTCTTCCTCACCCTTCCTAGAAATATTACCTATGTAACTTTCATAATCTATAGTTTTATATCTATATTATATCTGTAGCTACTTATCTATTTGATTTATCTTTTTATTGATACAGCAATATGATTGAACACTGGGATCGCATCCTTTCATTAAAACTTTTTTCCTACATATTTAAACATTTAATTTCAAAAGCCCTTTCTTGCTCCAGCAGTAGTGTAAAAATGCCTTGTGAATCAAAGACACATGTAGTCATGCAGAAAGAATCCCAGCCCCTTTTCTTCTACAAGTAGACAATATCAGCTGGTATGAAGGAAGACAGTACACTGCACCCTAAGACTGGTGAAAATAGTATCCTTTGGAATCTCATGAAACTTGAGATAGTGAATGAAACTACATTCTGAAATAGTAATAAAAACTACTGCTGGCATAGTAGAGTACCATTGCATAACAGGAAGTTGAAACTTCAAATCCGGAGCTCAGAGACATAATTTGCTCTTGCCTTAAAACCATCTCCTTCCCTAGTGAATACTACTGTGCTTTGGCAGATGCTTAACTTTTGCTATGGAAGCACCAGAAATTCCCAAAAGATACTGAAACCATGTTGTGACCAGCGTAAAATACTGACTAGGAGACTTTCTTTGCAAAGTACTGTGTACTCTAAACTTATGTAGCTACCCAGCTAAGGGGATTTCAGATACCTGTTTTAGTACTAAGACTTCCTCAGAAGACTAATCTTCATGGTTTATTTAGCAACAGAAAATAGTTCAGGTCCACCACGTATTTTTAAAAATCACATCAAAGCTGAAGTGTTGTCCCTTGCCTCTCTTTCTAGACCGCGGATGGGATTTTTTAGGAAAAAATACCAAGTCCAGATAGGTGGCTTTGCTGAAGATGAATAAGTGTGACTTTCTTCAGAGTCTGTTAAAATGACTCCTTCAGAAGGTAGGTGTCTATTTTCAGCAGTGATACAAATGGCCCCTTTACTGCTAAGTAAGGCAAAGTATGAGCATATTTGAGGCACTTTCCTCTTCTCCATTAACACTGATGTTACAGTCAGTAAGCATTCAGCCTCCATCAAAGTTATTTAGTCAGCCTCTTTGGGAACACGTTTGTTAAGCAGCCACCTATTCTTCAGCACTTCTCAAAGAGTTTGCATGGCATCTGTTTAAAACTGCCAGGTTTATTAGGCCCTTCTGAAAGCCCCCCTGTGCACAAATTTCTTGCAGCAAGTACCGCATTTCAACACACAGTTCTCCTATTTAATATCTGGGCTGTAGCATCACAGAAGTGAAAAAATACTCAATGAATATCTTAATGGGTTTACTCTTCTGTTGATCCTGGATGACTAGCATGTTGTGTTTATCTAATTTTTCCTCTCAGATTTAAAGATACTATTCATCAAACCAAGGCCTTCTTCAAACTCTCCCAGCTGTGCCATTTGGTTTTCACCTCAGCTGCATCACTTGAAAACATGAATACTCTATTTTTATCACTAAGAGCATTTTACTGTCTGAGGTGCATGATGTTTCCTTTTCTACTGTACAGTTAAAGTGGGCCTGGAGGGAGCAAGGTTGCTGACCCTCCTCATCCTGAAAAAGAAACAGAAGGAAGGTCATGCCCTCCACACATTGAAGTCTATGAATATTCAGACTTCAGTTTAAGCACTATCTCTGTAGACTCCTATATATTGATTGATATATTCCCTTTCAGGAGAATGCATTTGATGTGAATAATTTGTTCTATCCATAAGTATCGATCTCTTTTGGTATATTCACTCAAAAGGCTTGAATTTCATATCAACTGTATGTATTTACTGTATGTTTATTGTATTTTCCAATAGTAAGAAATATATTTCCTGTGAGTTTGATTTGGTATACTGCTTAGATAGCATGGAACCTTAAGATAACTTCATTTTGGTTACTGGAAGGCAGTTTCTAAAACCTAGCAAGCAAAAAATGCATATATTTCAGGTATGAAATTTCACTAAAGTGACCTTTGCAATATTATTTGAATGACAAGAACACAAGAACCTCATTGGAAACATGACATTTACTTTCAAAATATTTCCATTTACCCAGCCTGTGGTTTTTTTATGGTTTTATGCTTTAAAGTTTGGTTTTCTGTTAGGTTTCCTTTACATTTCCATTTAAACTTGTGCATTTATTTGAGTTTGCTGTAGGTAAGCAAATGGAGTTTCTAATGAAAGCTACCCCATAAGACTGGTATGTCTTCGCAAACTGGAAAACTGAGATTATAACATTTTGTTTTTCTTCGCAGACAAGCTGTCACATTTTTTTTACTTATTCAATGTCTTAACTTCTGCTATCTCTGGAAGCATATAAAAGGACAAACAAATCAACACTTGGAAACTACTCTTAATGTGAAAAGAATGATATGAACTTTATCTTCTGTTTTTTTCCTAACCCTAGAGACCTTGAAGTTTCCCTCTCTTGATCTGACTACATGGCCTTGTCTTACTAATAGGTTTATCAAGCTGTTTATCTTACTAAGTACTGGTGAAAGGTTTTTCTTGTTCTGTCTGCTCAGTGGCTGGTATAAACACTGACGTTTTGAACTTGGACACTTTTTATGCTTTTTTTCCACTTGTTTTATCTCACATGTTAAGTTTTAAACAATATTGGATTTTTGATTCACAAAGGTGTACAATTTCTGTTAAATCAGTATAACTCTGTGGAAAGCTCATTCCACACAGCAGCTCAGGATTCCTCTTTTGACCCAAAGCAAAGATGGAGCAAGCATTTCATGTCTCCAGGTGGGAATGGACACCGAAGAGTTGGTCTTGGGGATCTGACAAACTCTATCCTAGGAACAGTACTTGGGAAACCCTTAATGCATCTGATTAATAGTGATGCTTGAAAAATCAGGTCAAGATGCTGCAAAACGTGCTAGCAGTGACTGTTAGCTGCTGTTGCTATGCTGTCCTGATCTGCGTATATAGTCTAGTTGTGTGAGTTGTGAGTTCTATCAGTGAGGATTGTACCTATCTCTTTTTTTTTGTCAGTTTCTGATAGGCAAACCCAAGTGTTTCTGTATGTTTCATACCTTGTTTGACTATTGGGTAAAAGAATGTCTCACATTCAATCACAGATAGTTTTATCTGTTTTAAATATCCTACACAGAGATTTTCTTAAACTATTTTCTGCACAGATTAAAATCTCAAACTTAAAGACCAGAGACCATACTGATGATTTTGAATTCATTTGCTTCAAAGGGAACTTTCTTTTGAATACAAATGGAATAATCTTTCCCACTACAATGTTACTTCTACTTGAGTTGGAACATAATAAAGTCCATGTAAAAGCCTGATGACTTTGTCTATACTGCCTTATACCTAGTCTAAATTTTTGAAAAATGACCATGATTTTGACACCTCCATTTCTATATGGTCAAGCTGAGATATTTCAATGAAGTGTTGCACTCAGTACCACAACTAAGCATTCCCTAAGGATGTGTAACTGAAAACTTTTTGCACCTTTGTGCCAATATAAGGGATTATTTGAAGTACTTTTATATCAACGCCATTAATTTGGGGAGTAATTGAGTGAGAATATGCTAAATAGAATGATTGCTGCAAAATTACTGTGTAAATACCTGTTACTACCTTTTTGGAATGATGTTTAATTTTACTACTGTAAATATCAAATACTGCAACAGAGATAAGTTGATGTCCCAGGACTGCCTAAGTAGCTGGCTTCCCAAATCATGTTTATCTTCCACATTATTTGAAGTATGCTCATTGTTTTGTGTGCTTTATACCACTGAATCTAATCCTACTAGGGTCAGTAATTATGCCACCAAAGTCCTGGACTCTTTCTGCGAGAGCATATTAAAATAGCTTAGTGAAACCTGCTTTCTGTTTCCAGAAATAAGGTTATGAAACTTGAATTAATTAGATTTATTAATGAACTAATTAGATTTTATTAGATTATTAGATTAAAATTCATGACAAAATTTTAAAATACCTGAAAAGCAAGATAAAACTTAAGACTTTAAGGTAATTATTTGCTTCACAAGCCACATGAAAACTGATGAGCTTGCTCACTGGCAATTTATTTACTATTTAAAGCCGAAGCACATGTAAGACCAAGTCCACATGAGTTTTACACACATGATAAACAAAGTGAAGTTAATTATCATGTAAAAAGATGTAGCAAGACTTAATACAGGCTTTAATGTCATTTAAAGTGGTTCCTACCTCAGGAGGTATAAATGGCTGGTAAAATAACACCAACAGACCTTATTTCTCCCAGGAGTGTTTTTTTTTTCAAAGCAGGCTTGGACAAGGTGTGATTAGTTTACCAGAAATTCTCCTTCAGTTTGTCTTGTCCTCTAAATTTTTGTGTGGTATCTGTTTTGCCATCACATTTTTAAAGAGATTTCCAATGAAACAAAATAAAATTTACTTAGATGAAGTCTGACTATAATATACATTCTATTCTTATTGAGGCAATTATTAAAAGTTTTTTCTACTGCAACCTTTCCTCTCTATCACTGAGCTAAATATGGGGAAATTCTAAACTTCTCCTATAGCTACAGAAAACATGTTCTAGATTATTAGCCTTGGTGAATAATTCCTTCATTAATTGATTCTCCCTTAAAAAGGCCTTTTAAAAAGTAGCATTTCAAATTTCCATCTATTGACATTTAAGTTCTCTGGTCAATGCTTCAGAAAAATGGATTAATGAAATTCAATTCTCCTTTCCAAGTTCAGCAAATGACCAGTAATGATCCTAATAATGTTGCCTGAATCAGACGGATGAAGAAATGTTTAACAGTCACAGTATGAACTGAGTCGAGACAGCAGTAGAAGCAGAACCTCTAAAAAACCTTTAGCTTTAGCTATTGGCTTGAATCCTTCTCTCTCTGAAATGAGTTAATCTACTGGATTGCAAGTGAAGAAAGACCTGGCCTTCTAATGCTTGGCAATGTAGTCTATCTTATGAGTTGCGCTGTGAAAAACTTACTGAGTTGGGTTGGTTTTTTTTGGTTGTATTTTCTCCTCCCCATTCCTCCAGAGGGGAGTAGGAGTAAGCCAGAAGCTTTATAATGTTTTTTTGATGGCTGGGTGGGAATAAACCGTGACACTGTCCTGAAATGAAAAAGAACAAAGGACTGTTGTTTGAAATGCCTCAGGAACTGACCTTACAACTTAGTTTTTGTTCTTTGCCACAGAATTATATTGAGATTCAATCTGATCTTTAGAGAAAATGTGAAAAGAAAACTCTGATATTGCACTTGCAAGACTTCAACATTCCCTAGTTCACACAGAAACAACCTTCTTGCATGTGGGGTTCAATTCAGTTAATTTTTTTATGTCCTTTTTCAGTCTATCCAACCAATTCTCTTCATTTGCTCCTTCCAGTTATGTACTGGAAAATGCTCTGTACAATATTTCTTAAAGACACATAAATACCTAAGCTGCTTAGCTGCTGTTGCAAACTGTGTCTAACCTCAAGTATATTAACGTTTAGGAAGGCATTATTGAAGGTGAGGCAGGTCGTATCATTGACATATGTGTAAACGGAGATAGGATCCACTGTGACTCTCAAATTCTTTTTCCACTAAATTGGTACATAATCATATTAGAGCCTCAAAGGTGAAGGGAACTAAAATGACTTCTAAAATGGTATTTGCAGTACTAAGTTTCTTTAACACCAGACACATTCGTGCAAAAATGCACCACAGTACACAGCAGTAAAGTATTGGAAGGTTTTATTAGATTCAGCACTCTCTCACTGTGCCTTCCTGGACAACTGTATCTAATTAATTTGTGTTAATAAGATTAGACTGTAAATGTTAGATTAATGCGTACCGGAAAGTTCTTGCCTTTTCTTGCAGGGCAATCAATGTATACAGGCAAAAATAATTCAGCAGATGTCCTTTTCAACATACAGAATATTAATTATTTTTGCAGGTAAATATAGGACATATGGTTAATTTATTGTATTTGTCACCAAAACAAAAGTAAATTTTATAAAGTTCACCATTCAATCTTACTCCCATTCAGATGAATATGATTTAAGAAGGGTAGATTAGGACTTCTTGTCAGACACATTGCATACTTAGTCAGTAAGTAGGAATGAGAAAAGCATGATCTAGCTTATTGCCCAAGCAGGTAGGTATATGACAGTGACTATATAGTAGCTGTGAGCATGGAAAATTGCCTTAGTGTCTCTGATCGTGGCTGGAGCCATAGGCAAAGAAGTATACAAGCTTCACGTAGCTGCAGAAACTAGCACTGATAGAATGTCAAAACGGAGCATCATTTATCTGCCATAGTATGTGAGATAACAAAATGATCACTTCTCAGTCACTAGTGGCTACTGGTGAATTACTGACAAATGACTCTATCAGGTCCAGCCATTGGTACTGTACATTATTATGATGACTATTATTGAAAAGAAAATGCAGATACAGATTTATTAAGCTATTTTGGATTGTTCAATATTTTCTAACCATATACACAAACATGTGCATAGTTGCGTATGCAGAGATGAGGAGCCATAATAAAAGTGCAAGAAAATATAATTTCCTCTTTTTTTTTTGGTAGGTTTATTGTTCTATACAAACCAGACTTGAAACTGTTCCGGGAGTAAATAATTAATTTAGGAAATCTACATAGTAAGCAAGTAGCTATGAAGAAAGTGATCTTTTTCATAGTAGGCTAAGAAAGAAAGTATGACTGCAAAATAACTAATTTCCTATGTACGGAGGTATTTTGATGTGTAAATGTGTTCTCCATTTCTTTTGTTCAAAGCTGTATAATATTCTCAGTGAAACAATCTATTCTCAACCACCTTGTCTTGTTATAAATATCAGGAAAAGGCTGCATCCAGGGATGCAGCTTTACTTAACAAAGCAGAAATACAATATTTTCTACAGAATTTAGAAGTATCTTTTCAAATTACTTGTTTGTAGTTGGAATGGATTTTGGCATATTTGACAAATAAATAAGCATATGAACAGTCACTAATAAATTGGTTCCATATGTCTGCAAAGCCATCTAAAATCTCAAGATCCCCTGTAACTGTTGTTCTATATACTTACAGTAATTCCAAGCTGCAATTTGCTTGCAATGTGTCCCACACCAATGGAAAAATAATTTCAAGCTTGTATAAAGGCAAGAACATATTTTTTTACTTCATGTAATGCGTGTACATGTCAAAAAATGTGAAACTTATGTTCACAAAAAACAAAGAAAAAAAGCGGGAGAGTTTTGGCTGTTCAGAAGCACATCCCTTGAGGAGACAAACCCATAAAGCAGTGTCTGGCAATGTTATTGCCTCTCATGTGACTATAGGAAATTCAGTCTTCCTGAGAGAATCACAAGTCAAGGCCCAACTATTTGAAATAAGGCAATGGAAGGCCTTAAAAAAACATTTAAAAAAAATAAATAATTCAAAGTTATAAAAATATATGGAAAGAAAAAGAGGAAAATCACATTCATTTTTTTAAATACTGTGCAATATTATAGAACTGATAATCCAGAAGTCAAATACCCTTATTCTGAAAGCTTGGAGCTTAGAAGCATAGGACATTAAGCTTGTATCTTTATTAGGTGTATGGCACAAAGTATGGCACAAATACTGAGATGGCTGTAGAACTGTGTGTTGTCCTGGCATTGCCACCACCTCACCCTGGCAAGAACACTTGTTTGCTGGCCAATGCTAAGTCAATGCTATTAAATACCTAAGACCCTTGTGTTTTTACTATTGTAAGGATACCTATTTTTCATCTGCCAGATTAAGATGTTAATGTACTAAACAAACAATATGGTATAAATGACTAATTCTGATGTTCTAGTTGTTTGGTTTTCATTAATTATATGTTTGACATGTCAATGTGGTAAGTTTTTGCAATTAAATCATTGTTTGTCCACCTGTCTCAGAAGCAGCACTCTGCAAACATTACCAGGTTGAGACATAACAAACATTTGTTTAAATAGTTAATCACTGGAAGTGTACAGAGATCATAAGAACTGGAAAAGTCAGGTGCTTACAGAATAATTTTATTAGGAGGAAAATGGCAAAATTAAAAAAAAAAAATCTGTTGTTTTAAGTAAGAAATAGCTCATTGCGTTATGTTTAAATTGAGATATAAACTCAATTCTTGTCATAACTATAAATGAGATAGGAGTCTGCACACCACTACTTCCTTTACTTTCTATAGAAAAAACTAAATCAAATCTTCTCATTTTTGAAATTTTTACTCTTTGGGAAGAAAGAAAGAAACTGTATTCAAGTTTTGAACTTACACTGTTACCTAAACTCTGTTGATGCAAGTATGAATTTCCAATTTCAGAAGTGTTGTTACTTAGCTTTACAACAAAGTAAAGTTCTGAATCTCAACACTCCTCAACTTGGAGGTACAGGGTTGGTATGGGCATTTTGTTTTTAAGGTGCTTTTGACAGAGTTAGTATTTGTTAGCTGCTGAAATAACACAAAGGATTCAATCCAATCAACACTGGAATACTCCAAATCACTTAAAATTAAGAAAAAACCCCACCCACTCCAAATACTCTGTCTCCTGATTGCATGTTTGAGAGTTTTCTATAAAAAGCAATACGTTTCTTAGGATTTTATGAGCTTTCAGTTATTTGGGAACATGACTGAATAAATCAAGTGGTAAGTTTTCTGGCTTAGCTTTCATGAGAGTTCATGCTCATGTTTTAAAGTCCAGCGTTACTGCTGAGAAGCTTTTTGGGCATGCTGAGAATAGTTCCTTTAAAATATTATGGCAATATTTTAAGATGCTGTCATATTGTGGTGGCCCTTCAAAAAGCCAGAATTAACGAAGAGCTTTCCTTCATTCCTGAGATGCTTGTTAAGGCCAGGAAGGAAGCAGGGCTCCTGATCTAAGGGCAAGCATTGATCATCTTTCACTAATCCTCTCCTAGGTCAAAATATTGTCAGTGATCTCATTTTCACTTACACATCACAACTAGCAGAGAGACATCCCCACGGCTGTAGGGCATGGGCAACCTATTACATGATAATGATGACATCTCCCACCCCAACTGACCGTGCCCCAGAGGACTCAATGACCTGCTGAGCAAGACCCAGGCACCCAGGAGCCAAAGCTGGTGAAATGCCATGGAGGAGGCTTGTTCACACCTTGCTTCACCAACAGCATGACTCCCAAACACAGTGGTACCAGCCTGGCTATGATGCCCTGTGAGGTGAGGGCAAAGGAAGTGGTGGGAACCTGCATTGCCCCTCATGCTGGTTGCAGCAGGGGAAGGACAGGGTACTGGCATCCTCCAAGGTGGGTGTTGAGGCCACAGTGCAGCTGGGGTCTGGGGGGGCAGACAACACTGGCAGGGGCTTGTACTGGGACTCCTTCTCCTTCTGATCCCTGCAGCAGTCTTTCACTTGTGCTGTGGAAGTTCATCTCTCTTGCCTGCAATGGTTTCTCCAGCATTAAAGTCCTTAAAAACAAGTCAGAAAACAAGTCAGCTCTGGAAACAGAGAAATAAAACATGTTGTCATAGTTTAAACATTTAATTATACTAAAATGACAGGGTCCCCCTGCTTTTCTGGTTTCTCCGCTGGCTCCATGAGCTCCAGTCCAGGCTTAGAGGAGGCAGGCATAGACGCTCGACCTG
Organism: Actenoides hombroni; assembly: GCA_024336885.1. Taxonomy (NCBI): domain Eukaryota; kingdom Metazoa; phylum Chordata; class Aves; order Coraciiformes; family Alcedinidae; genus Actenoides; species Actenoides hombroni. Next base: position 1,105,109 of record WUAM01000161.1, read on the forward strand.
AAATCACCCTCCTAGCCTGCCCTTGCAAGAAAAAAAAAATAGCCAACTTGGATAGGGATATTAAAGCAGGCTAGGGAAAAGATAGCTACAGAAAAGTATGTTATAGCGTTAATATCCACCTGGCATTGAGCCATGTTTGGCCCAGCGTTCATGAGCTGATTGTAGTGTCTATGTATTTATAGTCCATGAATACACAGGTTCCTTTTAACCCAGTGTTAGCTCTTAGTTTCCATACCATCCATTGGTAAGAAGGTACAAAGCCTGATAGCTGCAGACTCACGCAACTTGATAGCTGACAGAGAGCAAGAGGAGGTTGAATTTTCAAAGAAATGGCACCAAAAAAGTCTGATTTCCTAAACACCCACAGCATGCACTGTGCAGCATTTTCTTGCTTTATACAATTTTCTACCATGTTGCTGAATTTTTGCAGTATATTGTCTCTGTTACAATATCTACAGTATTATTTCTGCAGCTATTTTCTGATGCACTGAAGCATGTTTCATGAATTAGAGTGCAACTCTTCCATGAACCTGGTTTCAGACAGCTCCTGAGTAGTAATTCACAACAAAATCCCGGACTTAAAAGCATCCTAACATAGTCCTAACACAGATAAATATCCAGTTTGGATTTTCATGTTCTGGACAATCAGAGACAGCAAAGATTTAGCTCCATACTTTATATTAATACTACAGCATTACAAGAACATTTTCTGCTTGGCTTTTCTTGTGGGGACCAGCTCCCACATAAAGCTTGCAACCTGCTAATTAATTCCAGATGTTATTTTAATGCCTTAGGTTAAGAAGTCAGTCCCCAACTACAGTTAATAGAATATAACTATTGATTAAATTTCAACTCAAATTTAATTTAGTCCTAAATAAAGTACTATGATTATAAATTTGCAAATCTCCTCATGCAGTTGTTTAATCAGCTGACTACCAGCATTTTTAATCAACTAATGTACTGAAAAGGCAAACTCTGTAATGGGTCAGTGAAATCAGTTTTAATAAAAGACAAGTAGGCAATTGGACAGAAGAAAAATAAATATGCAAGCATATGTAAAACCCCTTTCTTGTTCTGCAGATAATGAGACTTTTCTCACAGCAGAAGAATGGCCAAGCATCTAAAATTGCAGCATAATATTTTCAGAGGCAAATTCTCAGTTTCTGGAAATTATTCTAAGTTCCTAAGCAATGTAAAGACCGTACATTAACTGTATCTGAATTTAGGAGGATAGTGTGTGTTTAAGAAATGAAGAAAGCTATTTATATTTTTTTCTAATAATTCTCGACATTTGTGCATTTTAAAAAGTTATTGTCAATAATATGTTGTTAATAATATGAAGAAATGACTACAAATTTCCTGTCTGGGTTTGAAAAAAAAAAAAGACTGTACAATCAGATTTAAATTTTGCTTTGTCTTTTTAAAAAT
>WUAM01000161.1:1106636-1117528 GCA_024336885.1 Actenoides hombroni
CAAATTTCCTGTCTGGGTTTGAAAAAAAAAAAAGACTGTACAATCAGATTTAAATTTTGCTTTGTCTTTTTAAAAATAAATAATTATTAGGGCCATATCATGTCTTATGGTACATTGCAGGGTTGTTTTGGGGATTTTTTTGTTCTGGCACAATATAAATTGATTTCTTTTCAGCAAGTTGTTTGTTTCTGTGAGGTTACATGTGCCTAAAAAGTACAGCTATCAATTTGAAGTAAGTGAAAATCCTAGATCTTAGACAACACTTGTCAAAATACAGGACTTGAGTTTTTAATACATTGAAGTGAAAAATTACAAACAGTTAGCATCTGTATTTTACATGCAATCTGATGCAGATGATTAAGGCTTACATTTCTGAACACAGTTCAGTTACTTCAGCTGTGTATTCTGTCTGCAGTTCAGACACTTAGACTCATAAACATCCACAGAAAATTGCCTTTTAGAGTTTTGTGCACGGAAAATGTAAACCTAGCTGAGTTCACAACCTTTTTTGTCCCCTTTTGTGTTTTTAGGTTGTTTTATCTCATTTTGTCAGTTTGTGTAATGCAACAGACATTTGCAAACACTTGTAATTTTTTTTAACAAGTAGCTATTGTACACTGCATGAGATTATTCCTGTTAGTAAGGTAATATTGGCCCTAAATGTAGAAGACATTCGCTCTGATTCAATTTTCATTGATTTGGGTTGGGATTCTATTTGAGAATAATGTAATTAGGATCAGCACATTCCCATCTTTTGCCAGAGGTATCCAAGTGCTGTATTTCAGGCAATGTAGCTATGTCAGTCTTTATATGTTTGATGGCTTCACTGAGCATTTTCTCCTTTTATATCAAACTTAGTAACTTGGTTAACCCAAGGAAGAGCACTGCTGAGAATGTCTTCAGGATTCAAATGCTGCATCAAGTGAGATTTACTACAATTGCTGAATGCAGACCTACACCCCTGCCATCTGGACTTCTGACTGCTATATTTTGTAACAACTTGTTGTAGTCCTGGCAACCAATGCTGTGGAAGAAAAATGCTAGCATCCCCCGAGTAACCATGGAAACCAAAACAATGTTTATGGGATAATCTGACCTACCTACATGACATAAGAGACACTATTTTATACCTGAAGATGCCATCTTGCAGTTAATCGTTTGGAACAAGTGACGTCTTAAGACTATAAAGAATGATGCAAAAAGCCACACAGAAAGCATACAACAACAGAAAAACCCCAAACAACCAAACCAAGTGTCTTTTCTATGCAATAAAAAAAAAAAAAAAAAACAGATTTTTTTATTAGCATTAGTTATATGTTTTATTGACAAAGATATTTTGTATATGAGCTGAATTACCCTTACTGTTGTGTGATTTTAATACTTGGTCATTAAACTGAGCAGTTGAAATTGAAAGTAGAGTACTCCAGTTATAAATAAAACAACTCACAACACTGACATTTAACATTAGAGCTTCCTGCTTGCATGTTCAAATAACAAAAAAACCAACCCTCCTTTCTTTCTATTCTAATTGGTACAATGTTACTGTGAAACTCCTTAGTGAAGAATTCAGAGAATTGCTGAATTTTGACCTGACATGGATCTGGCTTCTTAATAAACTATTTATTCTCTTTAAAATAAACTATTCCCTCTTATTTCAGTGCAGAAAAGTTCCTGAAGGACAAGAAGTAACCAAATCATGTGGAGTACTTTCATAGCAAAAAATGGAATCTGTTGCTGTTTTGAGAAGCAGCTCAGATTCAGAGTTTTGCCTGAAAAATGAAGGAAGGAAGTCTGTGAGCAGAAATGTGAATATCCCCTTATCCCTCCTGTCTCAAGTGCTCACTGTTGCCAGCAGTTCTTTTCCATTGCTTTGCAGCAGCACTATCCCAATAGCTCACACAGCTGAGAACTGTCTCAGGCTTAAATCCCCATTCGAAGTGATAAGGGAGTCTCTGTAAATATGTTTGGCTTTACTAAAGTCTTCCTACAGTGTGCTCTGCAGAAACCCCTTCTCCTTTGTTGAGCAGTGGGATGCTGTGCATCTCTTTAATCCTACATAACTCGCCCTGTTCTCCTATTTTCCTCTGTCTGGAGTCAGGACATGCTGCTTGTCTACCTGGGAAGGTCCTGGGGGGTTCAGATGGGGAAGGACAACACCAGGATTTAATTTTATTTACTACTGACAATATATTATTTGTAAAAACCAACAATCTTTAAAAAAAAAACCCAAACAACAACCAACCAACCAGATGCAGTTTTCTTTCTCAATATCTACTGTCAAGACTGAAACAAGTAGGGTTATTCTCAGTATCATCAGCAATTTTTTCCTTTTTCAGTATTAGCCTACTTCTTTGTAGTCTGGTTACTGTTGTACCTGGGAATTACATCCAAGAAGGGAAGCTGCAAATACCAACCTCTCCTGCTTTGTCTCATGTCATATGAAAATGTTTTAATAAATCTTGAAAGAGCTATGTCAAATATTAAACAAATTTTATTTATAGCTCATTAATTCCATGCTACATTGTATTATCTAAGCAAAGCCTGTGCAAAGACTTATATTTTTTAATCTGTGCCTTGGAACATAAACTTTATTTATCATTTACCTCAGGCATAAAATGGACTTCTGTATGGTAAAAGTATTAAATAACATACTCAGTAAAAAAACTGCATCTAACTTCAGTTGTACTTTGGGAACTGCTATGAGAAACAAGTCAGTGAAGTGTGGTTAAAGCAGATGAGATAAAAATACACTCTAAAAATGAAGTAAAATGAGAACAAACCCCCATTATTTGAGAAGAAATATATTTGAAGGAGAAGAGATATAAGAGGCTTGATCAGGAAAGTCTTCAACTGAAATTCTTATCCTGCATCTTTGTATGGATCTGGAGCCCTTACCCCCGACTGTGGCAAGAGAGCATGCAGGGGCAAAGCAAAGGGGACCAGGATTACTGGAGTGAGATAAACTTGCAACCAAAGGTTTCTATAAAGAAAACTGCCTTTGCCTCATGGTGACCAGAGCTCCTGCATCCAGACAGGAAATGCAAGGCATACTCATCCCAGCTTACTGCCACAGGCTCACCCAAGACTTTGGGAAGAAGACCAGAGAGGCCATCTGATTAACTTTTTGGGTTTTTTTTTAAATCAGGGAAACTGAGAGAATACCAATGACAGATATTCACTGCAGGGAAGCTGGAAGCTAATTGCAAGGAAAGAAGAAGGTGTTGGACTAAATGTCAGTTATACATGATGTCATCAGGCTTACTGCAGGAAAAAAATCACCAGTAGAGTTTTAGGATACAGTCATAGCTACTTTAAGACAAAGAACAGAAAGATAATTACAGATGGGGACTTTTACAACAGAAAGGCAAATACTGAGATATCTAAAGTCAAATTAACTGCTAAAAAAAGAGATTTAATGAAATGGGAGACATTTCAGAAAGCAGCAGTGAAGGTCTGTGGTAGGCTGACCCTGCCAGGATGCCAGGGGTCCACCAAAGCCACTCTATCACTCCCCTCCTTATCTGGACAGGGAAGAGAAAATATAACAAAAGGCTCATGGGTCAAGATAAAGACAGGGAGAGATCACTTGCCAATTACTGTCACAGACAAAATAAACTCACCCTAGGAAAAATTAATTTCACTGTCTCACAGAACGTTAGTGGTTGGAAAGGGCCTCGAAAGGTCATCTAGTCCAACCCCCCTGCTAGAGCAGGATCACCTAGATCAGGTCACAAAGGAACACATCCAGGTGGCTTTTGAATGTCTCCAGAGAAGGAGACACCACAACCTCTCTGGGCAGCCTGTTCTAGGGCTCTGCCACCCTCACCGTGAAAAAGGTTTTCCTCACCTTTACCCAAAACCTCCTATGCTCCAGCTTGTACCTATTACCCCTTGTTCTACCACTGGATGTCACTGAGAAGAGCCTGGCTCCATCCTCCCGACACTTACCCTTTACATATTTATAGACATTAATAAGGTCACCCCTCAGTCTCCTTTTCTCCAGGCTAAAAAGACCCAGCTCCTTCAGCCTCTCCTCATAAGGGAGATGATCCACAACCTTAATCATCCTAGTGGCTCTCTGTTGGACTCTCTCCAGTAGCTCCCTGTCTTTCTTGAACTGGGGAGCTCAGAACTGATACAGTACTCCAGGTGAGGCCTAATTTAATTTATTACCAATCAAATCAGCATAGGATAAATGAGAAATAATACCAAATCTTACAAACACCTTCTCCCCACCCTTCCCTTCTTCTAGGGCTTAACTGCTTAACTTCCTGGGTTCCCCCTGCAGCACCGAAGGACGGGGTATGGAAGCTGTGGTCAGTTCATCACACATTGTCTCTGCTGCCCCTTCTCATCAGGGGGAGGACTCCTCACACTCTTCTTCTGCTCCAGTGCAAGGTCCCTCCCCCAGGAGACAGTCCTGCATGAACTTCTCTAATGTTAGTCCTTCCCACAGGTTACAGTTCTTCACAAATTGCTCCACTGTGGCTTACCCCATGAGATCACAAGTCATGCCATCAAAGATGCCCCAGTATGTGCCCTTTTCTCCCTAGGGTCACAGCTCCTACCAGGAGTCTGCATCAGCATAGGTTTCCCCACAAGGTCACAGCCTCCTTTGTGCATCCACCCACACTAGCACAGGGTCCTCCCTTGTCTGCAGGTAGATATCTGCTCCACCATTAACCTCCATGGGCTGCAGGTGGATATCTGTTCCACTGTTAACCTCTATGGGCTGCAGGTGTATATCTGCTCCACTATTAGTCTCCATCAGCTGCAAGGGGCCAGCCTGCATCACCATGATCTTCATCACAGGCTGTAGATGTATCTCTGCTCCAGTACCTGGAGCTCCTCTCCCTCCTTCTTCACTGACCTTGGTGTCTGCAGAGCTGTTTCTCTCTCATATTCTCACTTGTCTCTCTTGGCTGCAATTGCTACTGTGCAGCTTTTTTTTTTTTTTTTCTTCTTTTTAAATACATTATCCCAGAGGCAGTACCACTGTTGCTGATGGGCTCAGCCTTGAACAGTGGCAGGTCCATCTTGTAACTGTCTGCCATTGGCTCTCTTGGACATGAGGGAAACTTCTAGCAGCTTCTCACAGAAGCTACACCTGTAGACCCTCTGCCACTAAAACCTTGCCATACAAACCCAATACAAAGTCACAAGCAAGTGGAAAAAAGTATCTGAAGAGTAAAAGATAAGAAAGAAATAGTTTATCTAAGTTAAAATTCACAGGAGATGAATAACAGATTAAATATTCTTAGGATGAAGGTGAGCTTTAATGATAGTCTAAGAATATTGATCTAGGAACTGGCTATGACATTTGGAAACTGAAACAGCTTGGCCGTATGGAAGGATGGCTCTTGAAAGTGGAATTGACTGTTCAGAGAAACCAAATATGTCAGTAGTGAAAGGAACAGAGGAAGTAATGCAAGGATGAAGATCTAATAGAATTACCACATTACAACAGATTGAAATCTGACCTGCTAAGCTATTTAAGGGATATTCACTGAAGCTGATGTGAGTAAAAGTGTGTTATATAAATAAACTGTGAGTGTAAACAGCTGTTGTGCTGTAAGGGTTTATATGTGACCTTGCAACTTGAGGAAAACATAAGGTACATCAGCTCTAATTTCTTTGGTACCTTCTTTAATTTAGATATATCATAAATCACACCAAAGGTTATTCTGTGAAACATTCAACTGCTATTTCATGAGCGATGTTTGAGAGATTTTTTTAATTTTTAATGTTTGAAGTATACAAAAATACTAGAAAAGCTATTATCTTTCTGTAAAAGTGAAAAGGAAAAAATATAAAATAAATGCCAGATTTTACTCTGAGCTTCAAAGAATCTAACAGGACTTTTGAATATATTGGAGAAGCAGCTATGGTTTTATGAACTTTTTTCCCTTCTGTAGCTTTTGTACCATCACAGGTAGATGGAACCACTTATTTCCAATGCTGGCAATCACTGTCCCCTGTAAGACTTTGTGATTTTGGCAGACTTTGAACATTTGAGCTGCTCTTTTCTGATCTCTTTCAGAGCTAAATTAATTTCTAAAAAATATTTAACAGTGAATCAACTATTTGTAATATGCTCTGGTCTTCTCATTTTAAGCAAAATTTAGAAGATAAATTTAACTAACCTCTGTATTTAGCTGCTCCAGTTAACCCTTCCCAAATACTATTAGCTGGAAATCTTTGGGAAAAAAAAATTAATGACTTAGTGTTTAGCAGCCACCTTCTCCAGTGAATTAATTCTGTGTACTTTCATGGACTTATTTCACAATTTCATCTTCCAGTAGCATCCCTGAACTGCAGCAGACTGTTCCTCATCCAATAGCTTATTTGAGAATGAGTTTGCTTTATTTGTGTCCTGTGGTCTCATTCTGGAGTCGGGCAGTGACCAATTCAAGATAGAAGGAAAAAAAGACTGTGAAAAAGACTAGGAAACACGGAGTAAATTAATACTGGGCATAACTATTAGCCATTCCTGTACCTGTATGATACCTATATAGAAAGCTTCTGAACCTGTCTGTGCTTGCAATGAGATTGTAAAAATACTGGTACTGTGTAACCATCCAAAATTAACAGTAGCTGAAGTAGCACCAGCTCCTTGGGAATGATCATACTTTGGCATAGTGAGCAGGGAAAGCCAGCTAGTGCGTTAGAAAAGCATATAGGAGTAAGATAGCTGTGGTTTGCTGTTTGCAGGGTCATTATTATGATTAATCAAGCAGAATACTCTGAAACACTGGTGAAAATATCTGCTGTTGTAAACCTAAGGGATTTTAACATGGATGCGAGTGGGGCTGGAAGAATGTCATTCACTGTTCCTTCACTGAAAGTAATTCATTATTCCACCATCCTGTTAAACCGTGAAAGAAGAAAATACTGGGATTTGTATTTGATGAAGACCCTCCCTTCCTCCCACAACTGGATATCAAAAGATAATGGAAACAAATAACTGGAAAACAGCATACAGAATGCATTAACTTGTCTAAATTATTACAGTAGTATGTACAAGCTAATTATTTATTTCAAAATCACGAGCAGATCAGGATCAGATGTGAGGAAAATAATATAGTCCAAATCAGTATCCATCAGTCAGCAGTAGCACATGTTTTGCAGAAACAAAACAAGAGAGAGAAGTACTTCTTGCCTGCAACTTCCCAGATTATGGTAATAAGCTTATTAATAAACATTTTAGAAAAGTCCTGAAAACTGAATGTGAACTGTTTTAGAGGAGAAACAGTTATACAATGAGTAAATCTGGTTGTGATTGAGACACCTCACTGCATTTACTCATTTAAAGAAAAGGTACTTTTTTTCTTTTTTTTTTTTTTTTCCCAGAAATCTCCTCAATTAGTCACAGTTTCTTCTTCACCCTGAGCATCCTTTGTCAGTTGCACTTTAACAAAGCTGCTGAGGACAAGAAACTGTTTATGAAGGTGAGAAAAATGCTAAAGTAGAAGTAGAAAATATCTCGCATCTAATGAACACAGGGTGAAAGGAAAAGAAAGTAATGATCTTTTGCATGCAACTGTACATCACTATTTGTGTTTTTAACCATTAGGTGTACAGTCTTAAGTAGCACAGCTGGGAGAATTATTCTGGAAACCACTGCTGAATGTATAACGAGTGTACACAGACACGTATTCCACATCAGGGCATTTACATTTGCATTCAGAGCATGAAGATAATGAAAAAATCTGCTTCTGTAAATCTGGCCCAGGATGACTTCAATATGAATTATTCATGCAGTGACTTTGCATTTTTTGCTACTTTTAAGTAGACAAAGAGTGCCAAAAGGAAAAAGAAGATCTTCTGTCTAAAAGCTTCTATTTTTACCTTTTTCTATAGGCAAGGGTTGAAATTTGCATGTACCATTTCTTGAAAATTTTACTCGTAGGTCCTCAATTGTTGGGAACCTGAAGAAGAAACAGAATATACTGGTTTATTTGACATATACCAAACATTATAGTAAGCTAGATCTTTTTAAAACCAAACTGAAAATGAAATTTCTGTATTGCAATGTTATTTAACTCCCACAAGCTGTTAAACTTCCATTCTCACATAGTAAAAATTTGTTAAAGAATGTGCTATTTTTCTTCTAGCAGGTATGTAAGAGTAATGACCACCCCCAAAATGCTGAAGGAAACAGTGCAGAGTTCAAAACAATTTCTACTATATGCAGTTTCAGTGAAAGAATATCAACTTTATGGACTTATTTTAACCAGGTACCATGAAAAGCACTGCCTTGCATCACAGTGTGTGATTAGAAACTGTATCATACACTTCCGAATGTAGACCAAAGATGGAAATACCAATCTTTCTGAGAAAGTATCACTGCTGTTTTGTGGATGAAGAAAGCATTCTGCAGGTTAGCAAAGCTATCAGTTCACCTAACTATTTGCTTAGAAGACTATTCATAATCTATGTCATAAGCTATTGCATGCTATGAAATAGTTCCTCCCTGGCCACCCCTGACAGCATTCATGGACTATCTGACAGGGCTTCTCACTGACAAGAACGTTGTCTGAACTTCTTGGTCATTTCTCAGCATCATGTCATCTGGCAGAAATTTCCTTTATCCAGTGTCTGAGCTCCAGCTGCTTCTCAAGCTCCTTCCTCTCACAGGGAGCTCCTGCTGTCTTCATGGCAGAGACACACGAGTCACAGCCTAAACAGTTCCTGTTACTGCTTCTAGATGTACTGACTCCACAAAAATATTCTTTCTGAGAAGATATTAGGGGTAATTTTCCAGTGAAGAATTCTTGTTCCTGGAATGCAGTCAGTGCAGAGTTTGTTTTTTTAAAAGCAGCTGAAAAAATTAAGTTAAATGAAATATGCCTATTATTTCCATTGCCAAAATTATTCTTTACCCTTTATTGCTGGGGATGCTGTAAAGGGCAGGAAGCTAGATGACTGAAAGGCTGCAATTTATAAAATATTTTGGGATATTTCAATATGAAAAGCTCTATAAAAATGCAAGGTATTAATAATGAACTTGACAGTTCTAGGCTGCTTATATTTAAGAACAAATTCCCATTAGGGGCAAAAATGAAATTCATACCTACCCTATTTTTCAGGCCAACATAATTTAAATAACTAATCTTTAAACAAAATTATGCTCTATCTATTGTCCTGGGCAAAACAGACTTAAGTTGGGGAATTTAACTAAATTCTTTGATGAGAAATTTAATTACCAATTTGGGTATGGAGAAACAAAGAAGACAAATATTTAAGTACTTGGGGGAATCATTTTCGGACATACCACCAGCTCCTTTCAGCTGTGCCCTTCAGTGGGTCCACTGGAGCTGTCTGAAACTAGCTGGAACTGGCTCAGAGCCACCCTGACCTCTCCTCACAGAGGTGCCTGCAAATTTCCCCTGCCTATACCTGGGTACCTGCATCTAGTCCATCTGTTTTGTTCAATTTTGTACTGTATATGTAGGCCAGCTCTCATTTCTTTCTGAGCATTTGTGATTTCCCACCTTAACTACCAGTCTGGTGCATTGCACACCTCAAACTCCTGAAGATCCCTCTCTGAAGTGCTCGTTTCCATGTGCAGTACTCTACACTGTCTCTACTATAATTATTTTTACTCTACATTGTATCTACTTTATTGAATCCAAACCAAGTGGCATGTTAAATAGGATGAACAAAACCAAAACGAATAATTATTTTTTTTGCCGATGGTTTATTTCAGTGTTTAAGCTTTTTCTTTTGTAAGAAAATTGCAATATTAAGGGGTCTTACCCTGTTTTTTCTCCCTGGCAGTTGTGCAGTTCTGGTTGTGCAGCTGTAAGATTTAGCTTTTAAAAATCCTCAGTAATACTTAGATTTGTGTGGATATGTGTATGTAACCCATTGACATCTGGTCTCAAAGATCTGTTTCAACATGGCCAGTGTCTTTGGGTCCAATTGTAGACATTCCTACATTTTATTTTAAAGATCCTTAGTTAAACTTCAGGGAATTAGTATAAAGAAGATTTTGCTTCCAATTCAACCTATTTCAAATGATACAAGAGTGTCTTATTTTCAAAGGATGCACATACTGTTTAGCAGGCATTTTATATTGTTCTTTATGCCTTGCTAGTTCATTAGCTCAGATTGTAGAGGATTTTGTTATAGCAGGTTCTGCGCCAAACAGTGCAGATGTGCTAATTGGGCATCTAAGTTTTTCCTTCCTAAAAGTATGATTGATCCCATTTTGTTTGGACATGCTCTTTGGTCTGGAATCATGAGTAACACTCATTCAGCAAGAGAAAAATTTCAAACTATTTCAGTGAAATACAACAGAAGATTTTTTCTTAAAGAATTATCTAAGTGACAGTCATTTATATCAGAATCAATACAGTATGACTAAGGTTTTTATCATCATAGCAGCAAAACCATGATTATTTTAATTCACAAATGGGTGTTAAAAAGAGACAGATCATGTTTTACTTATAAAATGTCAAGTCACTAGGAGCTTACTCAGTGATGAAAAAAAAAAAAGAAGTGAGATTTTTTTCTTTCCTTTTGGAACTAACTGGTAGTATCATACCCATGGAAAGAGGAGCTGGTAAGATTTCCAGCAGGATTTCAATGGATTTTAAAGACTGTGAGGACATTTTAACCTGTTTTTAAACAGCTACTTGATTTTACAAAAGGGGCAATCTTAAATATTATTTGAAATTATTGTAGAAAGCAATTGAATGGTAAGAAATCTGTACTTGTCTCTGAGTAACTCAGGTATAAATAAAGCAGGAAGAAAGTTGGTGAAGTTAGAGTACTACCAACCATCTTACATATCTGCCCCTCATTTCACAATATTTGTGATTTTTCTAACACCAAGTTATCTAAGAATTGCTTTGTCATGGTCGCTTTAGAATGTATTTATCTTGGGG
>WUAM01000161.1:1117628-1139609 GCA_024336885.1 Actenoides hombroni
TATTTGTGATTTTTCTAACACCAAGTTATCTAAGAATTGCTTTGTCATGGTCGCTTTAGAATGTATTTATCTTGGGGTTTTTTTGACCTGCTGTAACTGGCCTTTCTTAATTGTGTGATTCTGCTGGAGTTTGATAGGAAAGCAAGGTCTAGATAGGTCTGTACTTTATACTGAAGACACTATAACTGAAAAGAAATGGATGTAATCTGGAAACAAATGGAAAATTCTACATCAGTTAGGAACAAAATTATTGTTGTCCCAAGGTTCACTCTTGAGGGTAATGGTTTGTCTGTTCCAGTGGGAAGTAACTATCATGGGAAGATAAGATAGTTCATAGAAGTAACGTGGGGAAATTCTATGAAGATACTGAAGATGAAAAGTGAAACTTTGCATGTAATTCAGAATTATTTGGGGAATTAGTAGAGATAGTGAATTTCTATAGCCATCCCTCATCAGTTCTGAATTTTTAAGGAACATAAAGACAAATCTTCAGTTTATCAGACAGGAAATTTATTGGACTTAATGTGTATTTGATCATGCCTTATTAGAATAAAGGAGATTGGTATTTTTTAATGCTATCAGTATTAACTGATAATCCAATTCTGAAATTGATCAAATCAAATGAAGTAATGAAATAAATCCCAATCACACTTCAAGCTGTCCTTATAACATGCAACATGGTGTGTTTTCATACGATTTAATATGCAACACGTCATATTGCTTTGATGTTACCAAGCACATATATAATTCAGTCTATACTTTTCAGACTACCATGTCATCACTGACTTTATTTAGCTAGCTAAATGGAAATGCAGAAAAAGATGATTATGCTTTAAGTATTTTATAATTCTAAGTAACATTTATTAAAATAAGGAATAGCCAGTAAAATCCTGCTAAAAAATCACAAAACAACTGATGTCTTAAAAGTGTGGGGATTTATTTCTTTATTTATAATAATGAACTATAAATCAGCTATAGACCATTAACAATATTGTATTGTAAAGTCATGATCTTGATTTCATAACTTCAATTGTAATCAGTTTCCAGTACAATGTGTGATTTACAGACTCTTCATCAATCCTATCAAGGCAGAAAGGGAAGGTTTTGAATGTAAATTTAAGAACCAGGGGCACTGAATGGTTTAGCAGTTTTGGAACTAAAGAAAACCAGAAAGCTGTTGAATCTTCTAAACGCTAAGGATAAGACAAAAAGGAGAATTGGATATTCTGTTAATATAGCTAAATGTAATACTACACCGAACAGCCACACTATATGTGTATATACCTATATATATGTGTATAAATACAGTGGGTTTTTCTGATGAATGATTTGCTGATAAGCTGCCTTCACAATATTTGAATAACAGAATTACATAATGCTTTAATATGTACTTTTGTCAATAAAACTTCTGACAGTATTTATAATTCTCCCTACTATTAATTTTTTCAAAGGCTGGACATTGCACAGGTGGAAATATTTTTGTCACAATTTAATAGAACTGCTATGAAGAAAAGGTCCTAATCCCTTTATTTTTGTGTTATTGGTGTGTACAAATTTGATTGTCTTCATTGCCATTCTGTTTAAAACCTGTGTAGAGTGGAAAGAATCTGGGTGGTTGGTTGCTTACAGATAATATTTTGAGATTTCTCTCCTAGTGAAACCCAAGAACTGAAGGATGCCTCTGGAGGAAAAAACCAATAAACTGATAACAATCTTATGGAAAGTTAAGAAAAAGGAGTTAAGATTGGTACGGATTGCTGTCAATTGTTTATCTGAATTGGTTTTGCTCTATTGGTATTTCTTTAAGGATTTTCAAATTGCAGGATTACATTAGGTAATTCTTAGATATAAAGAAAAATGTGTCACTTTGTAAAGCTTGCAGTCTAATTTTTATATATAGACAGTGCTCATTACCTGTCAAAGATTGAATGTTGAGATATTGGGAGGCTAATAGCCACTCAGTCTGGGTAGGCAGCTGTTTGCCATATTCATTTAATTGTTCCTTTCACAGTTCCATTAGAAGGCTTTGGGCCAGCTGTGATGCTGTGTTTGCATGGGTGGGTCTTTATGCAAATTCATATGCCATTCAGGTAAAAAGTTATTAGGCTTAGCAATTGCGTTGTGCTTTTCATTAGGTTTGTTGGCATGTAGTATTCTCATCACAGATTCCAGAGCAGATGTTTCTTATATCAGTTGTATTCTTCAGTTTTAAAATATGGCAATGTCACATAACAGTTATATTATTTTCTAGGACAACATATAATGAAGATGAAGTGAGGAAGATGGTTATGAGGAAGATGCCGTGAGTGAGTGTTCAGATCAAAGCTTTTCAAAGCTCAGCCGTATTAAATTAGAGCTTGGACTGAAGCCCAGTTCTTGCACTAGTTTTTCTTTTCTCATGAACTAGTGAAGTTTTCCATGCTCATCTAAGATGTTTGCTGCAGGGAAATAGAGACAGATCCTCTCTCTCCAGGCTCTACTTTCTACAATTCTGTCTCTGACAGCTGACAAGAATTATCACCTGTATTCAGCCCTCTTGATCTACCCAAATGTAGTAGTATATTTCTCATTTCCCCAAAATCAAAGCAATTCCTGGCCCAAGAGTATATTATCTTTTCCTGCATTTCTGTTTAGTTAGCTAAATAAAGTCAGTGATGATATGGTATTCTGAAAAGTATTAACTGAATTTTGTATGTACTTGGTAACATCCTGGCCCAGCCTCCAGAGCAATCCATCTCACCTGAAGTCCTGCTGATACTTGAAGAGCCCTTGAGGGAAGGGTGTAGGCCATGGGTTGGTTGAGTTGCTCTGGTAAATTTGATTATTTGCTTCTGTAGACAGTGAAGGTTTATACCAATGGCAGTGTTTTTGAGTTAGCACAACAATGACTATAAGGTTGGGCTCTGGATCTGCTTTGTGGCCCAAAAGTATCCCTTTAAGGATCTCTCTGCTTTCTTGGAATCCTAAATAATACCCTGTGTTAAGGGATGTTCTTGACTAAGTTCAGTCTACAGCTCTGATCAATGTGCTGTTAATGATTTCTGAATCACTTATCCAACAGCTCCTTAATGTACTGTCTCTGATGATGTCTTTCCCAAAGTCTTTCCCATTAGTGGCTTCAGGTCATTCATCACTGTAGTTAATGTACAAACAAATATAAAAAAGTTTGTATAAGAAATAATCTAACATAAAGCCTGATTGCCAAAAGCACTGAACCATGTATCACAGCTTTACTTAAAAAGGGCCTGTTTAGACAAAAGAAGTATGTGTTTCAATTTTAAACATCATGACACAGAAATTTTAGGCATGGCTAAAGAAGGTCTGAAAATAAGGATCTTTCCATGACCTAATTCTAAAAAAAACCCCAAAGAACAGAAGATTTCTGCCCAGGCATTTCCTGCATGTCTACAGCCATCAGTAATTTTTTGTTGGGTGGGATGTGTGACAGTCCACTCCTCTCTCTGGCTCAGCCTTCTTTCAGGCTTGTACTGCTGCTACATGAGTATTCACCCCGAGCAGGCCGCTTGCATTTTTAGATGATTTTGGACGTAATGATTTCTTATTGTCTAGTACTTCGTTATAGGCTGTAACAAACTATAGTTGGCGAGGTTTCCTACAGTCAATGAAATCTGACAGTTTATGTTATTTAGTTAGATTTCTTGCTCCTTCATCTAGATTGAAAAAAGCAGGCCTAGGTGGTAGGCCTAGATAGAAAGCAGTTGCTCTTAAGCAGTGCTAGAGCACCATCTTCTATCTCAGCCCAATGTGTGGTGAAAGCAGGTTACTTATTTTTTTCCCAAGGTTTTCAGTAGCTCAGCTGTATTGCAATGATTTAGTTAGACAATCAGGTCTTATTTATTCCTGCCCACTACATGTTATTTTGGGTTATCATCTCTTTAGTTTCTCTTCTATTTTTTCATCAGTCACTATTTTCAGATCTTCACACACTAGTGCTCTGGGAAAAAATGAAAGTATATCTTCTACTGAAACTCTGTAAACACTTTAATGTAAAATAAGAATATACCATTATCTCTTGGACCTTTCCTTGGGCATCTTCTATTTTGTAGAAGTCACTTCTTGGCTCAAATGGAATCCATTGTATAGCATTAGAAGAAAGATTTGCTAAGGCCTTAGACTTTGTAAGTATGCAGAAAGAGAATCCCAGACATGGTAGTATTTACTTAATTTCACTTCTGAACTTGTCAGCCAAAAAGCCACAGCTTTGTTTTGACGATATATTATGCATCAGTACTGTACTATATATCCCATGATAACATCATGAATCATGGAGGAACCATACTTTATCCAATAGAACATAGAGTATGGGCCCAACAAAAAGAAAACAGATGGCTAACAATTGACATAGATACATGCAACGTGCAGGAACAACAAGGATTTATCTGTGCTAGTAATACCACTGAAGCTCAAGATGTATTTTCACATATGGAGCAAAATGTCTGTGAGTTTGAAATACATCCCTATGAAACCATAGAAACTAAACTTGTATATATTGGAAAAGGATGTGTGTGCATAAGAACTCTTTGTAATTTTGTACTTGAAGATGATAATTTTATGCATATGGATAATTATTCAAATATTTGTATTTATAACTTTACTATGATCCTAGGATGTGACTTTAATTATTCATCTCCTGTTACATCCCATCAATTACTACAATCAGATTATTCCTTCTATTAAGACCTGTCACTCACTTCCATTGGAATTAATGTGACGCTGGTAGGAAAATTGCTGCACTATAAAGAACTGAAGCAGATATTAAAGAAAGTAAATGGAAATGTACAAAAACCCTTGGTCACTGTCCACAATGTTGCAGAAGAAATCCACCACATCCTTGAAAGGGTAAAAAAGGACAGTGACAACCACTGGTGGGAATTCTTTTTTGGATGGTCACCCATGGCCACTGGAATATGTAACCACATCTTGCATCCCATGATAATGGCATTATGATTGGTTTTATTGGTTTGGTTGCTTATAATTATAACTGTTCATCTTGAAAGATTTTGTGAACTTAGTCTGACCTTTGTCTGACATATTAAGCAGGAATGCTTGAAAAAAAAAGAAGGGGAGGACTGTTGTAGCAGCCAACTCCTTGCTCAAATAGCATCCCTTGTATCATCAGCAGAAAGATTTGCTAAAGCCGTAGGCTGCAAGCTGAGAATTTTCACTTAGATATTGCTGAACTTATGCTGTACTTTTACTTAGTTACATGCAGGAAAGCCCCAAAACCATTGCAAACCAGAAAGATAAGGTAGCCACATCTGTCAGCAGACAGATGCATCCTTGAGATAAGAAAAGGAGCAGCCTGCCTCAAAACAGAGAAAGGATCCAATGAGGAACAAGAAGATCCCAGACCCAAATATGACTATTGGACCAAACCATTGTGTGAGGAGAGGAAAACAGATTTTCAGGTTATAGCTGCCAAGATGTGTTTGCTAAGGGTCCCTGCTCTCTAGAGGCACCCAGCTCAAGCTGTTTTCTACTGCTGTACTACTCAATAAATTCATCTGCCATACACAGGGTTGAAGGCTCTGCTTTGGGAAACCTAGGATTGAGCATGAGGGAAGAGAAATCACCTGAGAGTGAGCATGCATGCGTGTGTGTGTGTGTGCAAGGAGTGGTAAGGGGAACCCATAGGCTTACTGGATCTGCCTGCTGTGAAGGGACTCAGATCTTAACAGTTAAAGTCTCAGGTGGTGTGTGTGCGCAACTCCTTGAATGGTGTGCGAATGCTTGAGCAGCAGCTTTTCCCTTGGCATCATGTAAACCTTTATAATCTTATCCCGGTGTAAATCAACAAGGTTGTTTTAAATCTAAACTGAACTTGAATGTGAAGAAAAAAAGTAGGAAATCAACTACAGAGCTGACAATAGAGAGAACAACTGCCTGAGGAAAATCCTGAGGAGAGCTTAGAACAAGTGCTACCCTATCATTTTCAGAACTATAACTGTTTCTGAGAGTTTGATGGAGCTTACAAAAAGAACATTTTTGATCATCCGTGATATGATACTTTGTATTACTGCATCATCTTTATGCAAAAGAGTTTAAAGCATTAATAATATCATAATCTTTTTTTCATTAATACATTACAAACATGGTGCAATTTGACTGCTTTCCAATAAAACAGTTTCAAAGTAAGACTGTCTGCTATCTCTGATGTAAGTCTTTCCTAGCTCTTCAAGGCTATTTTGATGGCAGATCTCAATGAAATAGAATAATATGTCATGGAGGGTCACTGCTGACTGTAATTACAATCCTGGAGGGCAAGCTTAACAACCCCCAAATGCTAAAAATTATAGCTATTTCAGTGGGTTTGTTGTAACTTTTTCTTATTGCTATTCCCTTTCATTCGCCATGTTACACGTTTAAAATATCTATAGGTATAATTTTTTGGAAATGCCCCAGTGAGAAACCTTGAAGATAAAGGGGTACTGAAGCATTGAGGTAACTGCACCTTATCTCCCTCAACTGATGGCAGTAATTACTAGACAGTAATTGGGGGTGGTCATCCTTCGTTCCTCCATCCAGGCATCTGAATTTTTTGGGTCGGCTGAAAGCTGATCTGGAGAAACTCTGCAGCAGAAACTGCTGTATGAGGCGGTGGCCTTCTTCCCTTGGTCCTCTGGAGTGCAGGACTTCCTACACCCTGCCTGTGGAAGGTGTGGGGATAACCCCATCTCATTCTGCTCACACTTGTCTGTAGCCCTTTTTTTCCTCTGGCACTTGGAGAGGAGTCCTGGTTTTAGAGAAGGAAGGGACCATAACTCACTTTCAACCCATCTTGTCACTGTGGAGAATAGCAGCTACTCAGGGAGTATTAGTAGGGCTGGGGGCAATGCAGTCGTGTGCAGGGCTGTTTGTAAACAGGCACAGGACTTGTGTTGCCCTTACAGTGAGACACTGGTAGCATGAACATCCCACCATTTTGGTACTGTCTACATTCAGAAGTCTTCTTACTGGGATAATGTATGAACAGTAAGAGGGGCTGCAATATGTCTGCAAAATGTCTGTAAAGACTTTTGCACAGTGATAATTTCTGTAACATGTAATACTGAATATTCATGCAACAGATTTAACCAGCAAAATTAAATCAAAAATCAAAGACAATTCTATGACTTACTCAAATTACTCATGAACATTTTCATGTGAGTCTTGTTATACAGGTGTCAAAAAAATCACAATGCCATTAAGTATTGCAGTAGCAGTGACATTTTAGGCAAGTCATGAGTGACATTTTGGAGAGCACTTTGAGGCTGGGAAGCAGCTACTTGTATGTATTATTATCTGCTATTAATAATATACCACTTTTGAAAGAGGAATATTCATTGCCATAGAAATAAGTAGATGATAATTTTCAAACCCAACCCACTAGCAAAGTTCGCTGAGGACTGGACAACTATCACCTGTATGCCTTTAAAAATACACTTCTCCAGGTTGAATTAATATAATGCAGCACATAGCAACCATGAGTGTAGCTTTTTGGTTTTGAACGTATCTTGTCAGCCTGACTTTATTTTGCTCTTGTCATTGCTGCTCATGATGAGAGAGAAAATGAGGAGGAGAAAATATCAAAGGTGAACAGTTGGAAAAAACTATCTAGAAGTGAGGTTTGAGAAGAGACGAAAAGAGGGGTTGCTTTCCTCAGAGAAAGAAGGAAGAACCCAAACATAAAGGATAAAAGGGAAAGAATGGGGCAGGATGATGAGCAGCATGCACACATCTGAAAGCAAAGCTGAGATGAAGCACTGAAGAGCAGGGCAGACAGGGATTGTAAATTAGATAAGGGGGAGGAGAGGAAAGTATTTCTACAGAAGTGGTTTTGCTCTTCATCTTGACAATCTGTACAGTCTGCTCTGATGCCAAATTTGCACTTATACTTGATGTGTGAGAAGTTCTCAAACACATCAAGTATATTTTAAGAGGAACTGTATTTTAAATGAAAGGCAGTTTCTAAGAGCAGGAAGGCAGTGGCTTCTCCAGCAGAAATTAACAGGAATGCTGTTAGACACCTTCACACAGAATGCAGCTGATGATAAACCACTTGTGGATGTGGCTTAACTGTCACCTCACACATTCCTCCAAGACTGTTAGCCTAAAAATCCTGAAGTATTCTACTGATATCTGAAGGAGTGTTATTAAAAGGTAGTCATAGAGCTTTTCCCCTTACCTGGATTGTTAGTACCATTAATTAAAAAAAAAAAAAAAAAGAAAAGAAAAAAGCCCAGACTGGATTTTTTTTTTTCCCTCAAGTCAACCTGTGATCTGAAGTAGGCAGTCTGACTTCACACAGAAAATGTCAGGAAGCCCTTGTAGTCTGAACAGTATCACCCAGACACATACCCAAGGAGAAGGGGAAAGTAACACATTAGACAACATCAAATCTTTCTGACTTTTAACTCCCAGGTCCTCCTCTTGTTAGTGAAATTGAAAGTTCTTTCTGATTTTTTGGGGGGGACATGATGCTGATTCCATGAGTACTTTGAACACTGGAGCCAAGGTTCCGTATCTTTCACACAGGTGCTACCAACTGAATGAGCAATAGTTGAACTGGGGAAACAGAACATGTTTGCTGAATTTATCTGCTTTTGTTCCCCTTCTCTTCAGGCTCGCCACATAAAATGGATTTTCTTTTTCATCTGATGTAATTTGTCTTATACATGTGAAGGGAGTGAAAAGTGGAATCAACTAGTTCAGCAACCTTGAAGTTACATTAATAATATATAATTATTGATACAGAACATATATTATTTTATACGTATATATCATAGCTTATTTGCCCAAATTAGCTTCAAATTAAATTAAAAAAAAAAAAATCAGCACAACAGCCTGTCACCAAGAATGTCTTCAGTGAGGATTCTTAAATTACGTCACAGAGACTTTCCTCACGTGAGGATTTTCAACAGCACAAATGAAAAAAAAAAAAAAGTTCTCTGATTTTTCCAGAAAATCGTGTTAGATTTTCAGTGACATTAAGGTCTCAGAAAACCTCTTCCTATTTCAGGCACAAAACTGTTTCTCAAGGCACAAACTGTCATGTTGTCCTCTGTCATCTTTCTCTTATGAGGCAGGCTTTTTATGAACCAGCCACAACAGTCCTACTGGATATTACACTTTTTGCACTCCTCACTTCACCAACGTAAAATACCTGCTTTATATGATATTTCTATTATTAGAGCAGAAATTTTAAGTGTAGATTGTCAACATTAGGAATCATTACTACTCACAATGTTGGGCATATCATGAAGGAATATTTGAGTAGAAGCAAACCTGTACTCATGTAGTATTCTGGGGTATCATGTTTATATTTGATAGTTGACTAAATTTTACAGTGTTAAACCATTCAAAAAGGCCTGAATCTTTTACCATATTTATATACAGCCATATGTGCTATACACAAATATTTATTTGCTCTGAAAGTCTCAAAATACCAACATTAAACATATAGTAAGTAAGCGAACAAATCCAGGTCTGAGACTTTGCTGTACTAGAAATTGTTTTGTATTGTTATCTTCCAGAACTTCCATTAAATTTAGGAGTTTCCCAGTATAGGCTAATTAGTACTGCAGTTTGGATGCTGAACAAGATTGTTAAGCCATTAAGGTAGGAAGTTAGTATAGGACAAAGTTAAAAGTTCACATGAGTAAAGATTATGAGAATCACTTTTATTTTTGCTAATCTTCCATAATGACTCTGTGCCATGAAAGGCTGCAAAATTTACTGCCTTCAGAGGTAGAAATAATTCAAAGCAAATTCTAAAATACTAAACTTCTACAAATAGGAAGAGTTAAACATATTTTCTGTGAAATTTATGAGAGGTCTTAACACTCATTTCATGTTCAGCCTCTTCCATTTCTTATGTCAATCTGTGCCCTTTGTCTTTTTTTTTTTTACATATTCTTTGAATTTATGTTTATTTTAATGTACTTATCTTCCATATTTATAGCCTTCTATATTTGTCTTACCACTTAGCTAATGCATTATTTCTTCTCATACTAATGCAGTAAGAGTGAGCTAAAATCTCACACCAACACTGCATTTTTAGTGGAAATTGCTAAGAATTTTATCTCAGTGTGATCTACCACCACCTGCTGCTTTACTACTGCTAGTCATTGCATCCTGTTTGTGACAAGGACTCAGGCATCTGCTTCTGAACGGTGCCTTCAACTACATATGGTATGAGATGGAGTAAAACAATATAAAATGAAAAAATCATCAGGAATATATAAGTGTATTCTGAGAGAATGAGAGAGAAAGAATGCAGGTGTGTCTATGATTCTGCAAGGTAGTTCATTTATCCTGATAAACAACTGTTTCTTTATATCTTTTAACCAGACTTATTTATCCTATTTAAGTGATCAATTTTTAAAAAAGGGGGAAAAAAAGAAAAAGGAGAACAGAACAAAGCCACCTCTTTATAGATGAGGTTGGCCTCATCTATCAGCAAGTCTGAGTTGCTGCTTGCAGAAAATCTGACTATAGATGTGTCTGCTACACTGAAGCTTCAGGTTAACAATTGTATGTGTTTAAATGTATAGGTGGAGTTCTCCAGCCTTGCTGCTTGGAGTTTGTACCTAACTACATGTTCAGGCTGTAAATTAATAAATAAACTACAGTTCTTTCTGGAGATTCTCCATACCTTTGGAAATCCATAGGTAGGCAACTACTGGCCAGTCCTGGTAACCAGCTTTAGATGGCCAAATTCTCTGATATTTTGGGTTCCATGAACATTTTGGTCTTAAATGGATCTGTGCCCTTCAACATCCTTGCTCTAGTACTTACCTCCCTATAAAATTTATGCAGCACTGAACCTCAGTCCTCTGAAGGCCTTAGAAAGATGCCAAGGAAAATTATTGCCACTCCTGCTAATTGCCCAGTAGCACTGACACTCTTCTGATATTTTTGTGAAGGCCTTCCTACGAAGTATATCTTGTTTCCCACAGTGCTCTTCAGTGTATGTTGAGAATGTTCTCCAGCCCGCTCTACCCCTGAGAGCCCTCTGGGTCTGTTCATAAACATTTTGCAGCATCTGGGCCCATGGACGGAGTTTTCTCCCTGACAGCCTTCACTTTATCCTCTAACAGGTTGCTATGGGAACAGTGAAGCACATAAGATACTCCTTACAGCATTAACCAACTGGGTTTCTTTAGGTCTACTAACTTGAAAAAGGTTTCAAAGGTTGTTTGGGTTGGGTTTGTTTTTGGTTGAAAAATAAAAACATGTATCCATTACCAGCCACAGTTCTTCAGAGCAAAGTACATAACCCGAGGGTAACTTATATATATCTGTCATCATAACCTCTGTGAAAGACTTCAGCAGAGTAGAACTTAATATAATATTTATCTATTGGAAAGCTCACTTTATTCAGACAAATTGTGCTCTGGGTTTCCGTGCATAACCTAACATGTTAGGAAGGACTCTCTCTAAACAGCAAGTTTCATGGGAACTGACCAGCAGCATCACTGTAAACAACCAGTTCGCTCACACCTTAGCACAGACAGGACTCTAACACTGTGTAAAGAAGGCAGCTTTTGTAGCCTCAAGAAAATCTACTTGCATGCAAGATAAAGAGTTTTTCAGGAATCTTGGCTGGGTTTTCCTTGCAAGGAAGGGGAAGAGAAGTCTTACGTGGAACCTACTTTTTAGCTAGATTAGACAGTTTTCTTCTTGGTGAGGCTTTTGGCTGTGTTGATGTAGCAGGACAGAGCTAGCACACTAAAGAACACAATTTTCTTTATGTACAATCTGTGCATGATGTGGTGTCATGTGGATATTTCTAAAGGAAACCTTTTCATTTGTCTTGAATTTTTGTATTTTCAGTAGTCAAAAATATTTTTATATTCAAAAGACACACAGTAACTGTGAGCTCTCTTACAGTATATGCCACTCCAACCTACTCTGAGAACAAAAACAATATTGAACGCTAATGACATAAAGACTTCCTGTTAAAATAAATAAAGTGTATCAAAAAAAGCTAAGAAAAATACAATTAAACCCAATTCCTTATATGGCAACAAACAAAAAAGATTAGCTAACTGAGGATATAATCTGTAATATCATTACTGTGGGTACAGTTCCCATCCTTGTAGTTAATATGCATCAGTTTGGTGTTTTGTTGTTGTTGTTGGCACATAAAATTACCCATTCAAATTTGCTCTGGGCAGAAACATGGCTTCTAGGACATCATTTAGCTCCAACTGTATTTTTTTCCCTGCGTCAATAATGAAAGCTTCTTTTTCTCCAGGGTATTGTGTTGTGTGATTGGGGCATATGTAGGAGACAATTGTTTAATTTGCAGCTGATGCTGAAAGAGCCAACCATTCCAGAATTTTAAATTAGAGTGTAATAGTGAAAGAATAAGTAAACGTGACAGGATTGCATGCAACAGCCCCTTGAAAAGAGATTCTACAAATCCAGTCACAACTATCAATGTTAATGACAAAAGATAAATGTTTGTTGTCTGTTTGTGTCACATAAATCTTTTTTACAAGCATAGGTAAAGACAATTCTGTAAGTTAGCAAGAATAGTCCAAGTAGGGGCTGGCTGCTTTATCCCACCCTTGTAGGTGGAAGCAGTGACAAGATGGAGATAGAAGCAGTAGCCCATGTTTCAGTGCAGGTTAACATCAAGTGTGCAGCTGGATCCTCAGAAGATTTTCTTCTGTGATAAAATCACATCCGTCTGGGTTCTCTTTGCATGGCTACCCAGGCTTGCAAGGGGAAAGCTGGTGAGGGGATGGTTAATACGCCCACATCTGCAGTAATCATACACAAACTGTATTCTAATAGCCCAGGCTGTGATACAAATGTACAGAGACCAGCACTGCTGGCACCAGAGGAGGTGAAGAGCTGGGCTGTGTGACATGATGGACACAATGTCCTACAGGGCCTCACTACCATGCCCTATGGGAGGCCAGAAGGCAAGGCTACTACAGGATTGGGGCTTCCTTATGGGAAGCCAAAAGATGTGGTAAAATGCGTTTTTGCAGGAGACAGCTGGTTTTGCCTCAAGATTACATCTTCTGTGGGTCAGTTGTGAAGATGCATAGTGAATGATACTACATTGACAAGAAAGCAGGTGGAGCACTTCCTTATTGCTTTCTAAGGCCTGAAGTGGGATCTTGCTTTCAGATTTGTGACCAATCTATTCTTTCTTACGCTTTAGTTCACAAAATTGGGAGTAGCCTGCATAAAGGATTAGTTTGTACACAGGAAAATTGGAACATCTTGTGCTCGCCTGTTAGTAACTTTGCTTGTGTCTGTGTTTCCAGATGTCACCACACCATGAATTAAAGCCTTTCTGCTTTATTTGAATTGAATTTGAAACTTGCTATATTGCACTGCTGCATCCACTGTGGTTCTGCCACCAGTGCTGAATTACCTGACAAGATAAACATGAGAAACAGAGACACATTGTAAATTGGAGCTGAATTTAACATGTGAGCATTTTGCAATACTGATACATCTGAAAGCTTCTTCAGCCCACCCCAAACAGTGGAGATTGTAAACCTCTCCTCCACATTCAGGTGCTCCCATAAACCTTAGAGAAATGTCTTCATTTTTACATGTTCTCAGGGGTGCTTTGCTCCATATTAAACTTGTGTTACTGACAAAACTCTCTGCTATGTTCTATTTCTATCCTTTGAAATAATTATTTTTCAAGCCTGATATATAATGTGGTCCTAAATTTGGTCAAGAAAGAGTCAGTATTGCCATCTCAGTGTGCTGCACAATAGGGTTTGTTTCTCAGTGACAACTTCACTAAGAACCCTTGGTATTCCCTATGCCAGCCTTTCCTCTTTGCCATTATTCTGTTACTTGTTTGGTTTTCATTATTGATTTCCCTCATCGTAACACTGGTAAATCAAGATTAGTCTCACATGTAAGCAGATGTGCATATCGTGCAAAATAATGTATAATATTCAATTTTCCACAGAAATTAGAAAAACCTTCTCTAACATTAGATTATTCCACATTTACCTACCACTGATTCTTTTTAAGCATTTTTCTCCAAAGCATCTGTTACTGGCCTTGGGATATTGTACTAGACAGTCCATTATTCTGATTTGATATGGCAATCTCTATGTCCCTATTTGTGCTGATGACAGCATCCCTGAGCAGAAGACAGACTATAGTTCTGTGAATTCCTCCCTGGGTGTAGACCTGGCAGGGTGGCCATGAACATGGTGTCCAACTTGTTTTGAATGCTGTGAAGAGGCTGGTGTACAGCTGAGTCCTGCTGTTTTCTAGTTATCCTTCATCAGGGAAATGTTCACAGGGAGGATGTTGCAGACAAACATAAATTATAACAGACCAAAGTGCCCCTGGTTCCTCTGATAAGAGCCAGGACTGGAGCTATGATTCAGGAGGCACACAGGTAACACAAAATCAGTTTTACCCCCTCCCTAGTCTGATGATGATCAAGGGAAGGAGGCTATGGCACTAAGTGCTGAATAACTATCAGACATAGTTGTTTAGGTGCCTACTTCCAGATTACTTTCTATGCAGCTGCTGTGTCATTTCTCACACATACCTACTGTTCCATGCAATCATCACTCAGTTGAATTAAAAGCCTTTTTCTGAAACTGTTATCTCCCTGTCAGTCTCAGTCTTTAGGAAATACTCTAGGTTAAATCAGGACATTTATCAGAGTGCTCCTGAAACTGCAGAGGTAAATCCAACCAGGTCTACTTCTGTTACAAAATCATCTTCCCATTTCTAGTAATTGTGTCTTGTCTGGCAATTTCTTTTTCTCCAGTAAATGCCTGTGAGGAGAAGTTCAAAGTCCTGTTGAGTCCAAAGCAAAGAAACAAGTAAAGTAAGTCAGCCATAACTAGTGTGGAAACCTATTTCCCCTTCTCTTAAAAGAGAAATACATATTTATGTTATTACTTTCTTTGATGGAGAAATCATACACAGCAAAGTGGCAAAAGCACTAGCTCATTAAGCATGACCCTTCTCCAGAGTTAGCCTTAGAGCTTTCTCTCTGGACAAAGGACAGTGCCATCTACATGTAATAAGATATTACAATTAAATAGAGATCCTTGTAAATCAGCTTTTGGCAAGCTTTTTCTATGAGTAAGTTTGGTAATGGCAGCTTTCATACTACTAACACAAAAAAATGCTTGAAAAAATATTATGACTTCTCCAACAAAACTCCTTAGAAAAAGCAATCTGATGAATGGACTTGCTTCTGTTCACAGGCTTTGCAAATTGAGAAGGATACTGGACACCATTCAGTGTAAAGGCTTGCACAAAACAGAGAGATCATGACAAAGGAGACCCTAACAGTGGTGCAATATAATTTTATGTCATAGGCTGTTTCTCTTATCATCTATATCAAGACATGGAATTCACACAGACAGGTCTTTATGGAAAAACTAAAATGCAACTACACGTCAATTAACAGATTCATCTGAATAGATGGGGTGTTAGGATAGCAACATACCTTTTCTCACACAGTTAGTTAAAGAGCTGTTTCAAAGGTGACACATTCATAATGATAGACTGATGGAGACATCAGTAAGTAATTTGTAAGTCTGAGGATAATTTTTGAAATTACTTGGGAAAAGATGAAAGGATTTGGCAATGCTATGGTGTCTTGGAGAGACTGGGCAGCTGACAGAGGCAGGGGTGGAATGGGGCTCGGTGCTCAGCTGGTTGCTTCTATGTGCAGCTGTGGTGATGTTACCATCCTGTGATTATGTCACTCTTGGGTGTCTTAGGAGCCTCTTAGAGACGTTCTTTTGGGGGCAGAAAAAAACCATGGGAATAAAACCAAAAAAGCAGTATTTTTTCTGATGATCTTTGAACCAGTCTTGCCAGATTGCTTACTCATCCTAGTACTCACTGGGAAAGCTGTATCTTGTTGCAGAGTCAATAACTGTTTGATGCTTGTCCAGATTTCTCTGTGTCTTCAAATTTCCTTTCCATGAAATCACTTCTGAAGGTTATACTACTTTGTCTTTATCAAGAGTATATAAATTCCATACATCTGGTGTGCGCTGTGCCTTGCTGTGGGACTGATGTCTACTCCTCAGTCCCAAGACCTCTCTTTGACATAAATTGGGCTCTGACCACCTTATTAGCTAAGTAATGGGTCAGAAATTATTTTGGCAGGTGCCGATTTGATGATAATTTTACTACCATTAAGCATTTCCAAGAATAAACAGTGTGCCTGTGTCTTTTAAGGGATATGGCAGTATTTGTCTTGTTCACTGTGATGTGGGAGCTGTAAAAAAGTAAGAGCTTGACCTCATCTTCCAGGTTTATGCCAAGGACACAAATCTCTAGTCTTTTTGAGGATTTTCATCATAGAATCATTTTAATTCCTGACAGACTTTTCAACAGGATAAGACAGTGCTTTTTATGTGATTTGAGGCAGTAGAGAGATGAAAGGAAGGACTGCACTTTTCTGCATGTATCACAGTCTGGACATCTGGCATTTTTGGAAGCCACAGAACAGGGATTTGTAGGAATGAAAAAAAAAATCAAAAGTGTTGATGTGGGAAAAGATTTTATCACAGTGAAATCTAGACAGTGATAGACACAATAATAGGGAGACTGGCAGGTAAGCTCACAAGAGAGGAAACATGGGAGATAAAAGAAAAGTACAAACTCTGAATTTAGTGTAAGAAGAAAGGAAAATGCTATTTTTCATAGAAATGATTGACACTGAATAAAGGATAGCAGGAGTTTTAATTATGTATATGTAGGTATTGCATCTCCCTGTAAAAATTCAACATACAGTTCTTAGAATTTCAGGGACTATATTATTTATATATGCATAATCTTCATTGATAATACCTTGGGGACAAATGGAAACATTCAGAAACTCTGAGAGTGGAAGAAGAAAATGTTTTTGTTGAATGCTACTGGAGTCAGCTGAATAGAGGTCATCACCTCATGATAATTTGAAATTGTTTTTCCTGGCAAAATTCCTCATACAGTGGGATTTCTCCCCAGCAAGAATAAACTGATGTCTTTAAAGTCAATACTATAATGCCTAGTGCCTCTTATGCTGTTCATTAAGATGGTTATCAAACTCCTGCTAAAAAGTGATTTACTTCTATTCTTAAGGTGATGCAGTGTTCTGAACACGTGCATCTGAAAGTCTTGATGCTCAAATTACTTCTTGGATAAAATGGCATACAACTGGGAAATAGGATAAACATTTTGATTCATATCACGTAATCTAACAAGAGACAACCTGCCTAAGATCAACAGAGCACCACATAACATTATCAAGCTGTACTCCCACTACTGGATTGCTCCTTGAATTTTAACCTTTGTAGCATCTTCATGGAAACTCTTTTACAGAAAGAACAGAAGTCATCATTACTGTATTTTTTTTTCCCTGTGAGTGTAAGCTTGACATTTCTGCACTTTGCAACTATGCAACTTGGGTTACCTCTAACATCCTTTTCCCAACTTAATTTATTATTCTCTTTTTTTTTACAGGAAGTCCACAAGTGCAAATATCTGTAGTATGTTTGCACTGTGAAGGATGATAAAAATCATTGATGATTGTCACACCAACTCAGCTACTGTCGAGCTGTCAGTTAGCTATGGTACTTCAGCATCTATGGAAGGAAAGCAAGAATTAGGTGTGCTTCTTCTTAATGCAGGGGAACCTTTTCCCCTTGCCCATCTAGTTCACTCTGTAGGACAAGGTATTGTCATTCCCTAAATTTAGCCTTTCTTCATGGTAGCCTATTATATCACAGGGGCTTTCAACAGGTGCAAAAGTGTTCTCAGAACATTGTTGCTTGTTACTCCCCCGTGAGAGGATTTATCAGATTGGTTCTATTAGGTCATTTCATACAGTCAAAAGCAAAATACATGCAGTGTCATGACATAAAATTGCACAATTGTCAAGTCATTCTGTCCATCTTGTATGATCTATGATAAATTGAAAATGAGATTATAAGATCTGAACAAGAGTAGTAACTTGTATAATCATTTGTTGAAAATTATTTTTTAATCATTATCTTCCAAGGTTGTCTCATTCTGCAATTAATTCTTGTTTGACATTTTTGCCAAAGCCAACAGTTTGAACCTTTAAATGCCAAATGTATTCTGTATACTGTACAAAAGATTTTATGTCCTGAAAGTAAAGGATAATAATAATAAGCATAAAATACATGATCAATAAACTCTTTCAGGAGTATTCCTTAATTATGGGCTTTTCAAAGAAATGTGTGAGCTCAATTAATTCACCAGAACTCTTTCGCTGGACTCTCCCCACAACACTTTCATTGTGAATGACATTTGATTGGGACACGAAGACATGTATAATGAAATACATATATTCCATCAAGCATTCAAGTGAAATGAAATGAAGAACCTATTTCCTTTGTGATTCTAGATGAACACTAGCCACTCTTTTGACAGTATGTTCTTATTTATTAAATACCACTCTATATCTCTGTGGAACTATAAGAGTCAAAAAAACCTTAAATTCATTTGGAGTTGCAATACAAAAGACCCTAAGGATTAGATCCTGATGGAGACACCAAGGGAGTATTAATCCAGTCAGGAACACCTGCTGTGGTATTCACCATGTTAAGTTCAGAAACTACAACACATGCTTCCTCACTTGAATTAGGTGTGCTGTGCTCGCTTCATACCCAGATGAGGAAAATTGGGCTGTTCTACAGCATTCATCACAATTAGATAAATTGTGTCCTAATGTTCCTCTTTCTGTCCTCTAAATGAGTAAAGGTAGATGATCATACCAATTGTCCTGGTTTCATCTGGGATAGAGTTAATTTTCTTCCTAGTAGCTGATGCAGTGCTGTGTTTTTGATTTAGTGTGACAATAATGTTGATGACACACTGATGTTTTAGTTGTTGCTAAGCACTGTTCACACAAGTCAAGGACTTTTCAGCTTCTTACACCACCCCATCAGCAAGTGGACTGGAGTGCACAAGAAGCTGGGATGAGACACAGCCAGGACAGCTGACCCAAACTGGCCAAAGGGATGTTCCATTCCATCTGATGTCATGCTTAGTATATAAGCTAAGGGGAAAGCTGACTGGGGGCTGCTGCTTGGGAACTGGCTGGGCATGTCAGCAGGTAGTGAGCAAGTGCATTGTGCATCACTTGTTTTGTATATTTCCATTATGAGTAGTAGTTAGCAGTATTATTATTATGTTCCCTTTCTTTTCTGTCCTATTAAACTGTTTTCATCTCAGTCCACGGATTTTCCTTTTTTCTTTTTTCACAGTTCTCTCCCCCATCCCACTGAGGGGAAAGTAAGCAAGCAGCCATGTGGTGTTTAGCTGCCTGCTGGGTTAAACCACGAAACTTATATGTAACAAAAGCTGGTCAGATAAATTAAAAAACCTCTTCTTTTTTTTTTGCCACTGAAAAATATGAAGATAGATCAATTCTTAGTAAAAAAAATACTTAAAAACGTATTCTACTGGGACAGTGGAAAATATGTCTATGACATATTCAAAATGGTAATAGAGTGGTGCTATTATAGAATATTAGCTTTAATTATTTGTAAATGTTTACAAATATAAAGTGAACGTGCATCAGATTTTCTACGCTCATTTCCTTTCTACTGACTGATTAAATAGATCAACAAAACTGAATATCGTCACTGGAAAAGAATGGCAAACAGTCACCCTTTTATATAGGAGCTTTGATGAGCAATAAGAATTGCAATATATCTATATTAGTCCAATGATATATTTTACTTCAACATTGTTATGCACTTAAAATCTTTCTTGCCCATTGCAGGTGATTTGCTAATAAAACACAAAATTTTTGCATAGCCATTGATAAGTAAATGTCATCAGATCTTGTGTGCATAAATAACAAAACCTTTTTCTTGAAAGCCTTCAAAAGAAATTTCTCAATACTCATTTCACTGTAATACCATTTTTCTACTGTGATCCACTTCATGGGCTAAGTGATGATCATGTAAAAGAATAGATCCTGATGAAACAAATGGTCTCATTAGTTTTTGCTGAAGAAGCATCCCTGTCTGTCTGTTTATCTGTCTCTCTCTCAGTCTTGTTCCAGAAATAAGCTCCTTTCTTAGAAATGTATCTTTGGCATCAAGGATAGGCTTTGACAAAACTGGGGGTTTCAGCTTCATTTCAAGAAAAGTGTACATGTCTATGCGTGTACATGTCTGTAGTCTATATTCTTTCCATCTATTTTGTCTTTATGTTCAGATCCCAAGGATACTTCCCTTGAATAATAAAACCATGACTTGGATTAGAAAAGTTACAAGAGAAACACTTAAAATTGGTTAATACTATATGCGTTTTGCATTATTTTCTGTGGATAAAAATATGTATCTTAGGAAAAAAAAAAACCCGTAATATGCATATCAATCCAAATATTTAAATATTTTCCCATGCACTTATAAATGCACTGTGGATATACAATGTGAGATCACTACAACTCAAAGGTGGCTTTCAATTCTATTTGTTTCTAAACTAGCAGATACTCTCTAAACCACTACAGCAGGAAAACACTGAGGAAATTCTGTCTAGAATTGCACAGGCAACACCACCACTCTCTCTTGAGGACCAGATTCAGTACAGCTAAAATCCTGTAATTATGAAGTACCCCACAGAAGGCATCACTGCTGCTGGCAATAATAAGCATGTAGCAAGTACCACAGCAGGGAACATTTTTCAGGACAAGTTCTTACCCCTTCACAGTCAGGTGTAACTGCATCCTGTAGTTCTAAAATTAGAAAGAGAGTATATGGGCTACTTTCTGCACTGAGTCAGCCTGACAAATTAGAGGGCTGGTTCTACTTCCATTTTGTTTCTCACTCTTTGGAAAAGTGAAAAATTTCCTTTATTCTTTAAAGACTAGATCTGGTACCTCCCAGGACTCTTAAGAATTGCCTCAACAATGTGACATACGAAGAGGCAGAAACAAAACAGTAGCAGGAAAGGGCTTCTGATACTTTCCACTGAAGAAAATCAGCTTTTTCCAACTGCATGAGAAAAGTTATAAAGCAGAGAAAAGAAAATACCATGGTAATTGTTGTCAGAGCTGAAAGGGCTGAGAAAGATGTGAATAGTCTCAAGAATGAATCTCCCTTGCCTCCATATGCCTTTCTGAAGGCCTGTCTTGGCTTCTGAGGCAGGAGCTACTCAGGAAACACTGACAGTGGTGAGAGAGGCAGTAACAGTTTTCAGCTTCTTTGCCTTAAGAGCCCATTTCTCTTCACTTCCTTCATCCTCCTTCCTTACACCGTAAGCCAATCAGCCAACTGTATGGTCCATATTTGTTCTGCCTTTATTGAATGAGAACTCCACATGAGAGCTTCGTGACTCTGTCTCCAGATGTCTTTACTCTTAACTAGCCATCCAAATTTTGAAAGACTGGGCTTTTTCTGCTAAATAAACCAGTATTTCTTTGGTCATGAATATATATGGACACATAAAATCATTTGCTTCCTTATTCTTTCAGGAAACTGGCAGGCTATGGGTTAAAAATATCTTCTTCCTTGAATGATTTCACAATGTTGTAAATATTTTTCAGCAAGGGAGTATTTACCAGGATCTGGTTTATTGTGGTCTAATTATTATTATTTTATGGACAGTCATGCTTTTTGTTTTTCTTATAACCACAGCATGGTTCAGTTGCTGTTACAGGACCAGCTTTTGGGTAGCTGTAAGCAGTTCAGATTTCTCTTAATTCGATGTTTTCATGTGTCCTGTTTCCAATTACATTTGGGACTATTATATCGACTACAGTGTAATTCCTTTAAAGTGTTTTCTTCTAATTAATATAAATAGAGGATAAGTAATTCAATTTTTTAGGGATTTCTTATTTTCACTTGTGGCTGTAAACTAAGCACTGATGGTAACAAGATTCTAATTTTGAAAATAAAGTAAACCAAAAATCCTCTTCAGATTTTGCCTTTTAACTTAACTGGAACCATAGCTATTACAAAATCTCAGTTCATTAAAGGCAATAGTCTATTT
>WUAM01000161.1:1139617-1157860 GCA_024336885.1 Actenoides hombroni
TTAAATTTAAAAAAAAAAATTTAGTAAGATTGACTCTATTGACCCTGTCTGGTGGTTTGTATCTTTCTTTAGGGGTAGCTTAAACTCATCCAGGGGTAACTTACTGATTAAAATGGAGTTAAAACAGAGATTAATGTAGTCCAGTACCTCTCACATGAAATCTTTTTAGTGGTGACAGATTTTCAATAAGCTCTTGAATATCAGAGGTTCTTGCCTTTAAAGATATCCTCAACTTGCTTTCTGAGGTTATGCAGCCTGTTTTCATTTTTTAGGCAGTGGGAGTAAACCTGATTTTTTGACAGATATCATCAGCTGCATTGAATACTGGTCCTGCTGCCCCACTCCAAACTGTATTCCTTCAGGCACTAAAAGATGTGGGAAGTGACTTCTTCCTACAGTATACTTATTTGTTTCTGTGATCTTAAGTATGTCAAATCTTTCTTCTCTAGTCAAACATGCATACACAACAATTCTTGCAATCTTTTGATGTCCAGATTTCCATAAGTGTTCCTCATATTTAAGTGTGTCAATCACATATTAGGTATTTTTTCAAAGTCGCTAAACAGGTTACTTCAATGGCAACAGGCTGCCCAGGGAAGTGGTGGAGACACCATCCCTGGAGATATCTAAAGGACACATAGATGTGTTGCTAAGGGACATTGTTTAGTAGTGGACTTGGCAGTGCTGGGTCAACTGTTGGACTGGATGGTCTTAAAGGTCTCTTCCAACCAAAATGATTCTATGATTCTATGATTCTGTCATCAGATACAGCCTAACTTCTCTGTCTTTTTTTCCTCTTTTCCTTCATTGCTCATTCTCAGGCTGACATAAAGATGACTCCAATCTCTGTCTAAATCGATGATAATAAGAATGATGTAAAACATAATTAGAAGAAAAGCATGGCTAAGTTGGTCATATCTTTGAAGGCAATTCAAGCTCATCCAAAGCAGGCAATTTCCTGTCAACTTGATCTTCAGGAATATGATTAATTATGCTTATAATTGAAGTTAATATATGACAGTTTTGATGCTAGGACACTGTCTTCAACATAAGAATTGAAAAGTTAACATTAACAGCTGGACTTGATAATCTTAAAGATCTTTTCCAACCTAAACAATTCTGTTTCTATGAAAAACTGTTACGATTACTGTTTATGGCATAGCATTTACTCAAATATCTGAGGTGATTATTTAAAAGTTATTCTGAATTGATACCTTAATAGTGTTTATATTTGCTGTAAGAGGAAATTATGTCTTTACATGTTTAGCACTCAAAGTTTATTGAATATATCTCATAAGAAAATAGCAATTAAATTAAAGATTGCTGCATGAAATATTTTGGTCATCCCAAAACAGACTTTTGATTTTGCTTCTGTAAGATGACATTGAAAGCAAATTGGAAATACTGTCTGTAATGTCCTCTGTGTGTTGCCTAAGCCAGTCAAAAGTAAGCAATGTATGTTTTGGGTAGCAGAGGCCAAGTTTTTGTATACCATTAGACCTCATGTTCTGAAACTTTTTCCACATTCATGTTCACTTGCTTCTGAAAGCATGATGCAACAGGAGGAAAAATTATACCTTTTTTTTTGGTGGTGCTTTTATGGTTTTCTTTTGGTGTTTTGGAAATTTAAGTGGCTTGTAATTTGTTTTTAAATTATTCAGAAAATTATGTAAAAACAATTCTTCAGCTCCTTGCCATGTTCTTCTCTGTTTGCAAAGTTCTTCAAGTGCTGTTTTGTTAAAGGATGCAAAAAATATAAGTAATGGTGTTAAACTGCTCTTCAATAATTAAATATAATTTTGTGTCTGCAAAATGAAATGCATAATTTTTAGATGAATAGTAAAATTGACCTGGTGCATAACCAGTTGTTTTAGCAGAAACATTTCCATGAAGGAAATTATTTGAGAATTAGCAGTATGCTCTGCGTGTTTTCTCAGGTAAAAGCAAAATATTTGAAATTTTTATTTTGATGATGCTGATACGAGAAATTTTTCCATAATTTTTCCCTTTCATCAGATTCTTGTTGTATTTAAAGCCTTCTCTTTATCCC
Organism: Actenoides hombroni; assembly: GCA_024336885.1. Classification (NCBI taxonomy): domain Eukaryota; kingdom Metazoa; phylum Chordata; class Aves; order Coraciiformes; family Alcedinidae; genus Actenoides; species Actenoides hombroni. Next base: position 1,141,668 of record WUAM01000161.1, read on the forward strand.
ACAATTTTTCCTGGTGCTTAATGAAGTTACCAAAGGCTATGAATACCTTTTATCAACAAATACTGTAGCTTATTTTCCTGTCCTTAATTGTTTGGCTACACTTGCAAGCTGTGTCAGCACAGATAAGATAAATGTTACATCCAAGTTAACTTTTAGATAAGTTTCCCTTATACTAAAACTTATGTTCACAGAAACTGATCACTGTATGAAACTATTGCTGCGGTGGATTGAAGTCATGTGAGTCAGTTGAAGAGTGATTTTTGATCATACTTTATATTCACTAAAATTGATGGGAAATAAATGAGTGCAGCAAAGAACATAGTTTGCCTGAAGTAGAAGTACTCTGCAGTAACAGCAGTTACTGACAATTTAAGAACAAATGATAGAAAGATTTCAAATTACTTGAAAATAACCAAGATTACAAAGGCCAGCTATGAGAAATTAGGCTCTTGAAGAATTACAATGTCTTTTTAACCATCAGATAGCAACTCAATAAGCAATTTACATGGTACTTTAAATTTTAAGGTATTAAGCTGTTAAAGTAACCACTTGTAATGGTTGTACAACAGTTTAAAAAGATTTGCTAGCATTTCAGTGTTTTCATAGTAGAAAAATACTTCCTATATAAGGATACAGACTGTCAGAAAATTCAGGTGAAATGCTTTTCATTTGCTTGATGTCTCATAAGATAATAGCATATTTTAAATACAAATTATTTTTTTACTTGAATTGTTGCTTGTCCTCAAATAAATTTCAGGAAAAAAAGGTTCTGATTTCTTTTGCTAATCCTTTTATTTTGTGTCTTGGTACTACATTTTCAATTTTCAATATACAGTAAACCTTTCCAGTGTAATCAAATCAATTAATTACCAAATTAAAGTCTATTCAGTTAAGAAATTCTCTTGACTTGGGTAAAGGGAGAATGAGTATGTCAAACCTCATAGCAGTTGTGGCAGGGAATAAGATAGTTTCATATAATAAGCAAAATAACAGAAGCAGAAAACAAGGCAACCTAAGGCAAGAGAATATAAAATGGCATAAATATTTTTTCAGGAAAGAAATCTAATTCTATAATCTGGCATCTTGGCAACATATAAAAATACCTACTTGAAAATTGTCTGCAAGAGAAGTCTAGAAGAAACTGTGCACAACTTCACAGTGTGTAATGTCTAGACAAGAAGCTAATGACACACCATTTTGAAAACTAAACACAAAAGAATTTAATAAGAGTTGAATAAAATGGAGTTTTAATAGAAACATTGTGCATTCTATCAGTTAATACACTTATGGTGTCCAAGCAATCACAGCAATCATGGCAGCAGATGTTGTTCTGAACTTTCATGTGTATTACCTGCTTAATACGTCTTTTACTTCAGTTTATTATAATGTACTTTTTTTATGAGGGATGTCATATAAAAACAGCAAACTCAGAAAATATTAAAGCTGAAAACAGGTTTAATATTATCTATTTTGGCACTTTTATGCAAGCTGACATACAAGTCTTTAACTGTGTTATTATTTTGTACTTTTTCCTGAGAATTGTTTCCTTATTCAATATATGGAATAGATCATAATATTTTGTGTCTTACTTTCCTTTGTTTTTAACTATCTCTTCTTTTTTTCTTTTTAGCTTAATCAAGCCTTAATCTAAAGGGAGACGTCTCCACAGGCATTCTTCTGCCTTTTATCAGATGTCTAGAGACATCTTACTCAGTGACATCTTATCTGCCAGTATCAAAACTCTAAAAATCTTGCCTAGGTAGTCTGTGGAGCTCCCACTATTGATGTTTTTAAATTTTTAAGAACAGTGTGTACTTTGTCTGCCAGGGACAGTTTGGATACAGTGATCCTGCTTTGGGGGCATAGGGTGAAAATTTGAGCCTCTTCCAGCCATAATATCTCTGGGTATTGTTAAAAAATGCTAAGAAAAATTCTTCAAAATGTTTGGGAAGAGATAAGCATGTGTGATCTAATGAAGACCCAGTTGAAAAGACTTCAAGTTTCTCAATATTTAGTATTTGCATATGGCAGTTGCACAGATGCATTCTGACCTTTCCTTTTGTGACAGTTGGGTCTCGTACCTCCACATGGGTTTCTGTTCCTATTTTCAATTTCAGCTTGTAATGTACTGTCTAAAACTGTCCAATCCTGACAATCTTGATGAAAATCAGTCTTATAACCCAGCTGATCTCTGTTTTCCCTTGGGGTTGCTTGTCTTTTCTGTCTGCTTCCAGCTCTTTTTCTCCTCTGGTTCAAAAGTCTTACTCTTGCACTAGAACCTAGTCTTATAATGGATTGTGCTAGGAGCATTAATCAGTAGAGAAATTAGACCAAACTGTGGAATTATTACTGCTCTGCCTGATAATTCCATGGAAAAGCAATTATATTCTTTTACAATTTACCAAGGCTCCTATCCTGTAAGTATTTTAATTGCTGAAGTAGCAATTAGTTTTAAGAAACTCTAGTGTACACCAGGGCACCATGGGGATGGTGACTCTCTGGGGCTGGAATGCCCTGAGAAGTGGAGGTTCCCCATGATATCTCCTCCCAGCCAGGGCCCATCCCACTGCTCCCACCAGGAGCAGGGCAGCCAGGAGCACAGGGGCTAGCCCAAGACTGGACAATGGGCATCAACCTGGGGATGGGCTGAGCTGAAGACCAGCCTTGTTGCAAGGTCACTGGGGCAGGGGCTGATGGCCCTAGGGGCGGCTGATATGGGGTCATGGGGTCCTGGGTCATGGGCAGGACCAGAGCAGAAAGTGCTCATGCAGGAGTCTCTGTCTCTCCCAAAAGAGATCCAGCTATCCCCAGTACCCTGCCTGGCCCAGCGGGAGGCAGACATAGTTCCAGCACTAGCAGGGAACCAGCAAGCACAGTGAGGCCCCCCAGGAGACAGGCCCCAGACATAGCCAGGACCTGCCCCGTGAACCCAAGGAAGTAGGGCAGGGCAAGGTAGAGGGATACCAGCAAGCCCTGAAGAAGCCCAAGAAGCTCTCAAAGACCTCACAACACTGGCAACAGAGTTCAGTGGAACCCAAGGCCATAGCAAGGGTCACAGCGTGAGAAGAAGAGGGGAGGAGGAGGCACCAGCATTATTCATCTAGAAGATACAGATCCCCTAGCCCGGGAGGTAGGAAAGAGGCAAGTATTTCTTCAGGTGATGCCCAAGTTTTAATGCAACTGTTTTGCCTTGAGAAAAAATTGTCAGTAATATTTGTGTGGTCAGGAGTGCTTCATGCAGGGCTGGTGAACTGGGCATAATGGGCAGGGATTCAAGTAGTGCAGGGAGTTTCAGAGTGGTCTGTGCAGGAGGAAGATGTGGATATGGCTTAGTGGTGGACTTGGTAGAGTAGGGTTAATGGTTGAACTTGATGATCTTAAAGGTCTTTTCCAACCTTGGTGATTCTATGTTTCTATGATTTTATTAGAGTCTTGCAATAATTTGCCTGTCATCATCAGTTATCTGTGAATTGGACTGATGAAGAGGCTTAGGTAGGGTATTCAGTAACATTATGTGTCCATCCATTAGAATTTCATACAGGGGTGGTCTGTCTTTTTCACTCAAAGTGCTCTTGGTATATATTAGGACCAACAGTAATGTGACTAGTTATTTAAGGCCATTGTTAACACAATTTTTCACTAGTTGATTTTTAAAATCAGAATTCCTCCTTCCAGCAGCTCTGCTGGACTGTGGGTGGCACACACAGTGTAAATGCTCTTGGATTGTCCTGGAACGGTACAACAAAAGCTAAAGCTCTGTGCCTTCTCTTTAAGTGAAATAAGACCACTCTGTTTCTGTGGAAAAGTATGCAGATGATGCTTTATTGAATGTCAGCTTTTCACCTCTCACTGTTTTGCCCTTTATAAGCTTGAGGTCTAAACATAGTGCTCTGTATGTTTAATAAACTTTTGGTTTATATGTGATAACTCTTATCTGATTTTACTTTGTCTGAACTGCTTGAAAATCAGTTATTTTTTAGATGTAGGACAGCATGGGATTGAAGAAGGTGCAAAAATAGTTGGTTTACTTTTATGGTATCTATCTATTAAATATTTTTAAATATTAGTATAAAAAGCTTTAATGCAATCAAATGACAAATCCTCAGCTTTAGCATGTTTCCCATACCGCATTAACAATCTTAACACCAAATGAACTGATTATTGGCTTACAGCTTGAATGGAGCTACATCCACTTACACAAAAGATCCTTTTGAACTTCTTTCTGGGCGGACTAGTAGGAGATACAATTCATCAAGGAGTATTTGTCTTCTGCTCAAAACTGCAGAAACTTCACATTTTGATAAAGCATGAGAACATCTCTGTCTGGGATGGCTTTCTTCAAAGCAGCTTCCTAGGTTGTGTTTTTTTTCCACTGATATTTTTCCCTTAGAGAAACGTTTTTCTTTGCTAAGGCTTAGTCCAATAAGTCATTCCCTTGGGCCTTCTTGGTTTTGGCAGAAAAGTTTATTTGTTGCTCCAATGTATCTGATTTGTCTAACAGCTGGTTTTGATTTTTATATAATTATTATTCTTTTTTGCATGCAATAAATACTTAGAGAATACAGTGTATTTCTAATTCTAAATGCCACAGGCTAGCATAAATAGAGATAACATCATATATCAATATTGTTATTTCACTGTATCCTAGAGTTGTGAATTCCATGATCTTTCACAGAGGTTTATGATCTTTCTGCCTCTCATATATGCTCCTTCGTCTGTGCTTAATTTTAAGTCACTAAGTAGGCAAATTATTAGGTTAATTCAGTAACAGTGTACCTTGGTGGGCAGAGGTATTTGTGTGAATCCAGAAGAAAAAGATTATTTGTCATGAATTATGTTGAAAAGTGTGATAAAAATATGTGAAGTCTGACCTTTATTTATGTTCACTGTCATTTTGAGCTGGTACAGATTAAACCAATAGGATTGTATCATTAACCTCAATGGGAAGCTGAACCCTAGCAGAAAAAAGAAAGTAGGGAAAGGGGAAAAAAAGACAAGTAAAGAAAACTATTCTAAAGCATTAAAGTATTTTAGGCTTTGATTGGCAACAAACAGGACCAGGTGAAAATTTTGGGAATGCCTATAAAACGCTTGCTCAATCAGCAACCTGGGGAGCTTTATCTGATTCTTCTTAACTTGCAGACGTGTTTATTAGATATGCAAGGTCGGGGGTGGTGGAAGATAAACCAGCACGGTAGATCAACAGGCAGTAGATGCTTCTGCACCTGTGACACAGGTCTTGGCTTGGGTGCCTTCAGGAGGCAAGAGCTGAACCAGGTCTTCTCTTCCCTCAGCCTGCAGCAATGTCACACTCACAGTTTAGGGTTAACCCACCACAGATATTTATGTGCATCTCCAGCTGGCTTTTTGTATTGGAGGTATTAGAATGCTTACTATTTTCAGATGTTCATGGTATGTAATGATACAACTCACATCAGAAAGTACAGTAACTTGTGTGCAGAGGGTCGAACGTGTCTGCTGAGAATATGCTTCTGGAATCTTTTTTTGTTTCCCAGGTGTCATGGGGTCTTCCAGCATGAGTGCTTCATTTCACTGAGGACAAAAATTGATGTAAGTAACTCCATTCTTGAGAAGGTGAAAATCTGACAGCCTGTTTCTTCCTGAAAATTGAAGAGTTTTTGCTTAAATTTATTAAATGCCATAGATTATTTCATATATGCTGTAGGAGGCTATGGTAATAGAGGAAAATATGGGCTATTAAAAAGGCCATAGTGGATCTTGCAGAAGGTCTAGCCTAGTGGCCTCTTACTGATACTGGGAAAATCAGGAGCCTAGTGAAGAAAGTTCTAAATAAAAAAAAGAAAAGCAGTGTTTTAAAAAATATTTACTTTGCTTTTCCAGCCTTCACCACTTTGTGGTTTTTCCTTAGACAAAAGCGTATATTTAAGGACATAAAGTGAAAAGTTGTTATTAAGGGGTCTGGTTTTAGAGAATTGCACATAGTAAACAAAATTATTCACATTTAGTTCTGGATTAAGTTTTACTTCCATGTATTCCTCTTCAAGTCTGAACTGGGCCTAAGGGGTTTGTTCAGACTCATGCTGCTATCATATCCAGGCAGATATTTCTAGATTATGTTCTCAAGTGGTAGTGCTTGATAAAGATTAGCTGAAGTTGTGAGACTCTGTTACCTTGATTGGAAAATAAATTCTCATAAAAGTAAAGCTGCTCCCTTAAGATTTCTGCTCTTTCAATGCATGCTTTGTCAGGACTGAGAAACACATTCAGTGAGGTTTTTTTAAGTCCGAGATGCTCTTCTCTAAAAGAAAAAAAGAGACAGAGAAGACAGTCTTTCTCCTTCAGAATTGTCTATTTATGTCTATATTTAGTTATAAACAAAAAAATTGTGTCTGATTTATACAGATTTTTCAACTTTATAATGATTCTTTTCCAAGGAGTGATATATTTGAAACCTACTTCTGTGTTTTACTTCAGTGTGAAAATTAAAAGAACATATACACATATTCAGGAACAAATAACTAGTGTTAACTTATTTTTAACATGGCAAGAAGCTTATTTTTTCAATAATTATATGACAAAAGATGTGTTTGAAAAGAATGTAATTAATTTCTAAGATCAGTATCAGTGGTGATGTGGAATACAATTTTTCTCAGCTCTCTAGCTGCCAAAAAAAGCTTTGATTGATTGATTGATTTTGTGGATAGCTGTTTCAAGAAACATTATTCTTAAAATTATCTGTAGGGAAACATGTTTTTTTCAATGTATTTTCATCCAAATCCAATTTAAATGTTACATAATTAATTTAAAGATACTAAAAAAAAAACCCCAAATTCCTTGTTTGATTTAATTTTGTAAAACCTAAGAGGACCCTCTAAAACTGGAAATTCCCCCAAAATTAAGAACTTCACTAAAAAATGCACCAAGATTTCCAGAGGAAAGATCAATGACTTCTTGAAATCCTTCTTTATGTATTGCATGTTGCACAAAGAGTAAAAACATACGGTTTAGAGAACTGATATATATATATATGTACATACTATATCAGCTGAGGGGCAGAAAAGACTCCAAATATAATCTTTGAATGCTGGATTTCAATTTAATTGTGAATACTCCTGAAGGGTAGTTCATAACAAGTTAATATCCTCTAAATACCATTGTGGTTAAGGAGAACTGCTTATAAGTCCATCTGGTTGCAAAAAGATGGGCTTCTTCATGTACTCAGTTTCTGAAATGTCTGAAAAAAAATCATTTCTGTTAATTATGTTAGCATGATTAACAAAATATTAAATAACATAAAGGATTTGTAGGGGGTGACTTCAGAGCAAAGACCTTGGGATTTGAAAATTGTGAAGTAGTACTAACTGACATGGTATTAGCAATATACAAGTACTTGGTTTTTTAGAGGAGCTTTTTTTCTGCCCCAAAATTAGGAAGAGCAGAGGAACTGTTTATTCTTGCAAATAAAAGGTACTACAAATAGCTCTGGTGAGCTAATGCTTGCTTGAAAAATGTGGAGACAATCAGAGTCCCAAGAGAAAAATGGTATGTAACAGCATCTGAAATACACTGACTTTTGGGTTTCCCTAAAAAAAAAGCAAAAAACCCTCCAATGAACCAACTCTGTGACATTCCTAGAAAGCCCTTCAAACTCCTCTCCTTCCTCAAAGCCTCAGAACATTGTTATAGACAAAACTACCTGCAACAGAATATGGTTAAGTTGCAAATTATCAACATTTTGTTAATTATTTATGCATTTGCAGGACTGTGTGACCTTACCAGTATCTGCATTGTCCTTTGATACTTCTTCAAATTTTAGCCTTGTCTATTTTGTTGCTTAACTGTTTATCACTCTTGACTTATTTTGCGTAGCATCTAGGTTCTATCTCATGGGATTCATGCTCTGATTGGAAATACATAACAAACCAGAATCAGAACATAAAATAGATTGAATGTATTTTAGAAACATTTATATCTCAATAGAAAATTCAATTAAATACAAGAAATGTTAAGTCCTAAAGGTGAGACTTAAAAGCTGGTTAAGAGGTTTGGCATCAGCCAGCAAAAAATGTTCATGAGGTTATAGAGAGGCTCAAATTAGCCAGTGCCGATGAGGCGAGACGAGGGCATGGGAGGAGGCTAACGTCCCCTGGGAACAGTCACCTCTATGAGTCCACCTGTATCAGCAGTTTAGTGCATGGACAGGTTCCTTTCAGGTCAGCAGTCTTCCTGTGTCTGTACTTGATGTGCTGTGCAGCCCACGTCTCTGCACCACCGATGCTCAGATAAAGGTCTGCAGGATTTCTCATTAGAGTAAACGCTGGTCAGCATGCACTGAGAGATTGATAGAGAGAGGTAATGTTTCTAGGTTATAAAGAGCTTGGTTCAAACAAACCTGAATTAATGAGGCCTTCATGTACAAAATCTCCAAACAAGACAATTAGACTGAAAAATTTCTTAACTAAAACTCATTAGCCTGCCCAGTCTGCGTTGTCAGGCAGCTGAGCCATGTACTCACCTCTCCAAGACTGCGTCTAGCCGGGGCAGGGGGAAGGAGGGCTTAGGCAGGAACACTTTGTCTCTTGTTTCAAAATCGCCTTGTGAGTGTCTAACTAATTGAACCATATTATCTGTAATTTTAGGCTGTGTAGCCTAAACTGATTTTGCGATAGAGAAGCAAGCTCTCAAAAATAATCTCTCTGTGGTGTTGAACTACATTTTTTTTTCTAGATTGTTAAAAGTATCCACCTTCTTTACATAATATGTTTATATGTCAAAGTAGACGATTTGAAGTCAATAATAAGTCGTATTATTATAACATAGCATTAAGGTATACTCAAATCATTTCAGGTCTTTTTGTCTAACTTGTTGTGAGACACTGTTTGACCTCACAGTCTATGTAGTCAGCACTGGTGCTAAAAAAACAATCTCAATATTGTAAAACTTTTCAATACCTAAGTATCCCTTCTCCGAATTTAAGTCCATTGCTTCTTCCTTTTTCACTTTGGACCTGGGGAAGATTTTCTTAACAAACATGGAGTGTCCTTCAGTTTTTCAGCTCTAAACTAGAGTCTCAATTGTGTTTCAGCCTTCTTTCGTGGAGCCTTTTTAAGGACGTGCAACTATTCTTTTTGCTGTCACTTTGAAATCTCTTCGCTACCAGTTACTTGAAATGTGGTAGTCACAGCTTGTTTCCTTTCTTCGATGTTATCTTCCATTAAGACTCCTCTAGTGCATCCTAAGATTGGTTCCATAACTAGAGCTGAAGAAAGAATTTTCATCCTTTTCTGAGTTTTTCATATTGCAGGACCATCTATTAATTTTATTTTATTTGCTACAGAACTTAGACCTATCAGAATATTATTCATCAAGCTCCACAAGGAGTATTGGAAAATAAGATAAGTATTTTTATAACCTCTCCTATTAATTCTTTATGTAGGCTTATATGAATCATTATAAATAAATTTACAAACAAAACAGCACAATGGGGTTGGGTTGTCTGTGAACCTTTGTATATCCAGAGTTCAAATGTAGCCCTCAGATACATAAAGACTTTGAGCTGCAGCGTAATTTATACCTACATCTTTCAGAACAATGAGGACTTATTTCAAACCATATAGGTACGTGCTATATAATACGTAGAAATTTACAATGTATATGCTAAAAATAATATAAACATGCCCAAATTATTATGTTTTGTACATTTATACTTATGATTATTTATTAATGTTTTACAAAACTCCTTCCCACCACAACACAGTCCCTATATTTATACTAGGGAACTGTTTCTTACAGTATTTTTGTTGCTGCCAGTGCAGATTCAAGCTAGAGTACAGTGAATATAATATCTACATGCATTGCTTTGTATAATAGTGAAAAATTTAAAATTAACTTTAAAGAAAAAGGGCTCTATATTCAAACCAGAACAGTTTTACTGATGAGATTATCATCTCCTTTTATTAATCCTTACGATAATGGAATCATAACATTTTTGTGCATCAGCATTTTTAACATGAGATGCTTTTCATGAGTAGCTCTTTTTCTCTCTTGTGACTTCACTGAGCAAACCAAAGGGAGGTGGTTTTAACTGTTGCATTCTCAAAAACTATAGAAACACCATCCCTTTTATGTTTAAACACAACTGCACTGTTGAAATAACAGCTCCGTTACTGACAGCTGGCTTTTAAATGTCACTCGGGGACTTGGTGGAACATTTGCAAAGTGCTCTGTTACACAGAGGGCATTTTGTGAAAGCAGCATGGGACTTCTTGGTCTCTTAGAAAATACAGCTGCAATGTGCAGTGTTTCAGACCATACAGTTGTACTTGGGTTCTCCTCCTATTTGCTCTTTCAGACTGGGTACTTGAAGTCAGCACCGAAAGGTGGCAGTGATGTGAGTCTGATTGTGTGATCAGATATATTTCTGGCCTTCACTGGGAACAGAACTAGGTGTAGTTATAGGGCCATTAAAAAAAATTATAAAAAAATAACATAAAACAACAACAAAGAACTAGCAGTAAAGTAATTTTTAAGAAAGAACTGCATTTTTAAGCTTAGATGTGGTGGGAGTTGTTTTATGCTCTAAAGCAATAAAAAGCATATGACCAACAACTTGCAGACTTGTTTTGTTTCTCCCTGTTGTTTAGACATCCAATGAATTCTTGGTACCATACAGGCTGATCAACTAAAATGTATCCATAAAGCATCCTAGTGCTCTAAGTGATTATATTTTTCATCAGGAAAGCCAGAAGTGGCCCTGGAAGACAACTATCCCACAGCCATTTTATATAATTGGGAACACTGTAGTTTGGCCTTCTAGCTTTGAAGAAAGACATATGGGGTTTTGGACATCATCTAGATGATTCATTATCAGTGCATGCCCAGTTCTGAATGACTGCTCCCCTATATACAGATATATATTTACAAGGATGCTGCTACTATGGTACATACATACTACATATATTCTGCTTGTTTATGGTCAAGGATAGGTAAAATCTCACATCCTATGTTGCCCAACCCATATATTTTTTCTAGTCAAGAACAGACTGGAAGCAAACTATCTCCTTGCTATGTATAAAGTATATCTTTTCCATTATGGAAGGTACTGTAAAGAGGCAGGAACCATACCAGTTTCCATTGGTTTTTGTTCTCCGGTGTCTATAGTGTTTGTTTCCAGTCCAGGTTTTAACTCCTGCCTAAATTCCACAGTCCAAGAAAGATATGTTGTATATTATGGTTTATGATAGAGCACTACCATGAATGCTGGGGTCTTTTTTCTCTGGTTTTGTATGGAGTTTCTTTATGCCAATAGATGTTAAGGTTATGGAACTGACCCATAAGACTTCATAAATCCCAGAGGGGATTCCAGGATTTATGGACTTCATGCTATTGGATTCTAATCTAAGTTTTACAGTTATTAAGCTGGTAAATCTAATGTTAGGAAAGGTAGAAAAGGACTGTAGGTAACACATAAGTCTGTCTTCGGACTCTGAGAGTTTCGTCATTGAGCTAAACTAAGCAGACACATACAATGGACGCTGCAGTGACCTAGTCCAGGCCTTTTGCCCTCATTCACTAATTTTATCTATCTAAAAACAAGGTGCCTGATCTAAGCTAGCTGCCTGAGGTTCCTTAGTATTCAGCAGAGAGAAAGGCACTTCTTGAGGGTGATTCATCTGGCTTATTTTACAGAAGTGTTTATTACATGCGTATGTTGGTTTAGCTTAATAACCGAGCTGCTAGGGTTTAAATAAGCAACTTCCTAGTAAACATGGCAGGGGGTCATATAAATTCTCAGTGCTTTTCATGGCTCATTCACAATGTGGAAAGCAATTATGATCAAATCAAGTAGGAGAAGTAATTTTTGAAGAAACTACATATATTTCATGCATGACTACAGGAAATAAGGAAGCATAATTTCCCTCAGGATGATGCACGAATGCTGGCTACAGTGCTGCTCACAGCCGTGACAAGTATAATACCACATAGATCTTCTGGGGCAGGAGATTATGATGGCAGTCACCCCTGAAGTCAGCTTTTCTGCTTCATTTTGGCTGTTGATTTTTCATTAATATATTGGCAATTTGGGCATATCTTACGTCTGGCAAAATGAGGAGAAACTGAACTGTAGGTTAAAATATTGGTGGGGATATGGAGGAATGAAAGATACATGCACACACACACACAAATCAAAGCTTGTCATGATCACATAAACTTCATTTTCTTAATAGCCCCTGCTAATGAAAAAAACCCAATACTTCTCCAAGAAAAATGAGATGCTATAAAACCACAACCTAGTGTTTAATTTTCTATGCCCACCATGCTAATTAAAAATGCTTTGGCCAGCCTACTTTCAACTTCAAGTAAGGCTGATGTTAAGATTATCATAATCTTAACCACAAGACCGCCAACATTATTCAAATGGCAAAAATTATACACTGATACCAAAAGCTGTGTGTTATACGCAGAGAATGATAGAACATTGATAAATCAAGCAAAACCAACAGAAATCAGGAGCATTAAGATCAGTACAAAGAAATTTTCAATGATTAAGAAAAAGAAAAAAGGACATTTAGCATTGGCCCATCATTATCTAGGTATTGTGGAGATATCAATAATAATTCAGAAAGGCTCAGATTTTTCATTGGAGTTTATATTCTGCAGTTGCAAAAAAAGCAAGCAAACAATTCCTGTTGAAGAAGACTGATGAATAAATATGTGCTGACTAAACTGTCACTCAGAACACAGTGACAATAAAAATAGAGGCTTCGAAACCAGCAGCTCCAGAGGGCTTTATCCAGCAACTGGCCAAGAAGACCCCTAGGATGGCAGAAGACTAACACTGGACCACTAGTCACTAAAAGTAAGATAAGATAACATAAACTGTGATTGGTCCATCAGCCATAGCATCAATCCTGGACAAAGTGATAGAATGACTGATGCAGGAGTCAGGAAAGATGAAACTGAGAGGACTGAGGAGGAGAACCTTCACAAGGGGACTTTGCTGGCAGAGAAAATATGATACAAGAACAGACTTTATGTGTTTTCACAGTTTTAAAGACAATTTTTTTAACTGCTGTTAGTGGAGTCACTTCTTGATGAGATTGCAAGTTTGGTTGATAAAGATAATATAATATTTTTGATGTAGCAGACTTGTTCCTGTAAGGCATTTGACTTAGTGTTGCATGACATCTTGATCAATTATCCGAGGTGGTACGGTATCAACATGGCACTAATGAATTTAGGACAGATTAAATGACAAGTCCCAGTAGTAATTATAAATAAGGAATCATTACTGAGCGATTGTATTTCTCAGGATATCCTGCAGAGATCAATTCTTCAGCCTCTGATACTTAATGATTTTATCCATGTTCTGAAAGAAACAGAAAGTCAGGTATCAGTGATGAAGTTTGTAGTTAAGCTGGAAAATTAGGTGTTGAATTAAAAGGGTTTGGGTTATAAAGGGAACATGCATTCACAACAGCTCTCTGTTTCAGCAAGTGCTGTGGAATACAGCCTATCAACAACTAAAATCAGATAGAGCAGTGGGTGGCTCTATGAAGATCTACAAAGGATGGTTTAAAGTTACAATTCTGGTTTGGTTGAGATGAAACTGCTCATATTGTGCTTGAAGCTCCAAAGTCCATTTCAATTCTTTTTCCATCTCTAAGCGCTGTAAATCTAGCTACAAAAAAATAATTAATTGTTTTCTGCTTGGTTAATGATCTGAAATGGCTCACTGCAGGCTGATGAGTGCTGGAGGCAGCATGAAAAGGGCAGAGTGAAAATATGGCAGAGGAAAGGAGTCCTGTGGCGGCCCGGACCATGGTGACCAAAACAGCTGTGGTGACATTGTCTTGTCCCAGAAGGTTCCATAGCCACAATATAAACCATAAAACCTCATAATTCTCATTTTTTTTTTACTTATGGGAATAAATGCATACAATAAATGCATGCAGAACTGACCTAGCTCTCACTTGAAAGCACAGTAGAGAGTATGGGTTCTGTCTGGAGCACGAGTGCAAACATGGCATGGTGTCCTGTGACACAGTCTATTAGCGGACACTAGCAAGGTTCCAAGAGATGTCTTCGGTGCCTAGAAATATGTGCAGCACCACTGCATTTGTTCCCCTGTTTGCAGGGTATAGGTCTGCTGGCTGGTGTTGGCAGAGTGCATGTTAAAGCACAGGAGCACAAGGTCACAACCTGCTTACATGATGGGCCTCAAGGGCTCTGGTTTTTCCCTTGTACAACAGGGCTACAGCTGAGCATATGGCCTGAGATAATTAAGCTAGAAGATCTTGATTATGATCCCATTTAGAAGCTAATCTCACTTGATCTTTTAAATTATTCCATTTTCACACCAGTTCAACTCTGTTGGCCTTATTGGAGCTATTTTCTGAGAAAGAGGCTGCGTGAAAGGCGGTTCTAGGTCATTCTCTCCCTCATTGATAAGGGATTGATCTATTGATCATTGATCTATTAGTTAGAGCTGCATGGCATACTTCCTTTTGAAGAAAAGCCATTTTTAGGCATTCCTAATTTTCTTATTGTACCTGTCCTATACTATCTGCTGCTGTCCCTCATTTGCACCAGTTCAGCTGTTTTTTTTCACCAAAGACTGGTGGAAACACCCACTGAAAATAAGCTTTCCTTTTGAGGACTAATTATTTTAATGGAGATCATTAAAATGACAAAGTGTTCCCCAAAAAGTTGTAGGAAAGACAGGGGTGAAAGGGCTGAGGAGCAGAAACTTCACAAGCTGACTCTGCTGGCAAAGAAGACATCATAAAAACACAGCCTCTATGCGCTTTTGCAGTTTTAAAGATACTTGGTCCATTAGTTTCCTGACATATCTGCTTAATAATAGTATAATGGCTTTTGTGTGTTAAAAATAATATTTTAGCTGTTATAAATGATCTGCATCCTTATCGTATCCTTCTGTTTTAAAGCAGAAATGTTACCCACTTCAGAGCAGGAAAATTATTCTCTCCTAGATAAATCATCTGCAAGGTGTTTTCAATATAGAAGTTTCAGACCAGATCAATAGAGAATAAATCCTTTTGTGTGACTTTCAGTATGAAAATGCACAATTAATTCAGCTCACAGAAACACTTCAAATTAAGCCCCCTCACTGTGATATTTTAATTATACCAATTAACAAAGTAAAACTTTAATGTATCAGGATGTCAACATTTCTAAGTGATAAATGAGATTGCCATGATCTAACTGGCAAATATTTCTCTGCATTGAAAAGAGTATTTGAAAATGTATCTAATGTTAGGTGGTTTCACAAAGAGGTATGGAAATTTTCCTAACTGCTCATAAAATGGCAGAATATTTATGCTTTCTGAATGAGAAAGACTGAAACTAAATAACATTTATCTTCTTCAAAATAAGTGACTTTTATTAACAAAGTTAAACCTATCTCAGCAACTAACAGAGGATAATAGTATCCTTTTCTTAGTCGTGCCACTTGTCCTTTGGACTTGCCTTAGGAACTCCATAGTGACCGAGGACATATGAGAGAATTGTTAGAATCAATATTTAGCATCCTCAAAAAGTAAAAAGTTTCATAGCAGAGCAATGAATTACGTCAGACCAATTTTCAACATCACAGTACCTAAGTTTTCTCTGCTTCCTTTTAGATATACACATATTCATAAAGAAAAAATATGGTTATTTCATCATCTAGATTTTAAAATAATCTTAGAAAGATCATGCTTGCAGACTCTTAAAGGCACTTAAAACATCTGGAAAGGTAAGAACAGCTGTAACCATTTTTTCAACTAAAGCATAAACAGAAATTACAACATATATTTTTGCATGTCATACTTTTATGGAATTACAGGCATGCAGGTGTAAGCCTGAATCATTATGTATTTCTAGGCAAGATTCTTATGGTATTGGACCTTTTGATACATTGTTGACTTTTGTTTATTTTTCTTTCATTTTGTATTTCAATTCTGCCAAACACATTGCCAAATGAAAATCTTTCTTTACTTGGAACTGCTCCTAAAGGATGTCGGACAATCCTTTTAAAGGTAGGAAATTTTAACCAGAAGGCTCACAGGGTAGAGACCTGCATTGTGCAACTGTAACTGGTCCAAGCTTCCAACTTGCTCCTTTTGATAGGGGTGATTCCTCTCCTCTCCTCTCCTCTCCTCTCCTCTCCTCTCCTCTCCTCTCCTCTCCTCTCCTCTCCTCTCCTCTCC